>JAQGAT010000016.1:0-109017 GCA_034687845.1 Pantelozetes paolii | reverse complement strand
GTGAATTGCATAACAGCTATACACCTGTGCTATTGTTTGAGGCGTTTATTGCATTCCTATAACAATCGGACGTCTCTTTGGTTTCATTATTGAAGACTCAATAGATGTGAAAACATTTTCTCAATATTTTCCGCAATACTTGTGATAATTATTTTTGATCTGATATTTCATCACAACTGAAGACCTGTTCCCTCAGTTTGTGTGCATTTTTTATGAACCCCGACATTGCGTCCGAAACTTGCAATTCATTTCAGAGTAGAAAAAGTTTGAAAACATTTGTCAAAAGTTAAGAAATATTTGAAAATATTTTTTTTGAATCTTTAAAAATGTTTTTCAAAATGTGTTTTCAATTTGATTTATATTGAGATTTATTTTTGAGCTCAGAATCATTTTTTCCGTCACTTTATTACATTATAAACGCAAAAGTGTGACATTTGTTTGGTTTGAGCTGAAGGTCGACCCTATTCTCAAATACTCATCGGTTGTGCAATTGAGTGCACTTTTTCATTGATTTTAATGAATAACTCTTTGATTTTATTGAATTCACTTGTATTGAGACAATTGAAAACAATGGGAAACCGGGCGACCATTCCTTCCAATGCCAGCAATAATAATAATATAGTTGAGACTAATTGTCCCCAAAATGAGCCACAAATTCAAAATGCCTTAAGAGTTGGCAATAAAAAGTTGGGTAAGAATTGAAACCAAAATAATAACAAAAGTTTTATTTATAGTAAAAGTTTTACTCAAAATATTTATATACCTTTCCTTTGGGTTAAAATGTCTCTGAATGTAATTGAATACAAATATTGATTCAGTTGTTTGTATTTTGAATATAGTTTAGTCACTATTAGGGCTTGTTTTGCAAAAATGGGTCAAATGTTTGCATTTTTTTAATGTTTTCTTATATTTTGTTTAAAAAATGCAATTTTGATGTCGTTTTCAGTTATGGATAGATTGCGACGAAGTCTTAGAGAGAGCTTCCGTCGCAAGAAAGAGCACATCCCTGAGAGCTCTAAACCACACCAATGGCAGGCCGACGAGGCGGCGGTCAGAGCCGGCAATTGTGTCTTTCCCGTCAAATACTTGGGTTGCGTTGAAGTGTTTGAGTCCAGAGGAATGTCCATCTGTGAGGAGGCGCTGAAGGTTCTCAGAAGTTCAAGGCGTAGACCAATCAAAGGCACTCTATTTGTCACCGGAGATGGACTACGAGTCGTCGACGACGAGACTAAGGGTTTGATTGTGGATCAGACTATAGAGAAGGTGTCCTTTTGTGCACCCGATAGGAGTCACGAACGCGGCTTCTCTTACATATGCAGAGATGGGACAACTCGGCGATGGCTTTGTCATGGATTTTCGGTAAATGTTAGATCTGTTTCATCTCTTCTGTTCTATTCTAACCATTCCTTTCATTTTTAAGGCGTCCAAAGACTCGGGTGAACGACTCAGTCATGCCGTCGGCTGTGCTTTCGCTGTATGTTTGGAAAGGAAGCAAAAACGAGACAAAGAATCGGTTTCTATGAGTTTTGATAACAAAACTTCTTCATTCACACGGAACGGGTCATTCAGACAGTCCTCCATAACAGACCGTATGGTTGATCCACAAGTGGCCAAACCTGTGGGTATGTATTGATTGATATCATATTTTTGATAATTTAATAATGAAAACCCTGTCCACAGAACCCCCGCCCGTGAAACCAGTGCACAATCCTTTTGCATTGGAAAGACCTCACGCGACGGCACAACTCCTTCAACGTCAGGGCTCTCTTCGCGGCGGAGCTCTCAATACATCTCCATTTAAAAGACAATTATCTCTTCGCGTGAATGACTTGCCATCCAATCAGGAGCGCCAAAGAGCCCATTCCGTTGACCTATCAGTTAATTATAAAACCAATGGTTCTGTCGGTCAGTACTGAGACTTGATTTGCATTTCGTTAGTCTTAATGTCATTTCTATTAACAGTGACGCCAATTGCTGAGACCTCTCCCAACGAACCGACGGATTCTATAAGCGCTTTGTGTCAACAATTATCAAAAGGGTTAACAATATTGAGTAATAATGACGACCCGTTCCTCTCAGCTTCAAAAGTGGATTCAACGGCACAGCAGTTGACTATTATGACAACAAATTCAGGTAATTATCAGCACATCTGTCCTAAAGTGTCATTAATTATATGAATTGATCCGCAAATCAGTGGACAAATGGAATCCATTAAAACAGTTGTCAAACAATACCTTCGCTGAGCAATGGATAGACGAGAGTTCAAAATCAAACTCCACTTCCTCTTCCATAAACACATTACCAAACAATATCTCCAAAGCAATACCAGTGGCGGCGCCGCGACATAACAACCCTAAACTAGAGAGCATTAGAAGTCATTCATTAGATTCGGGCGACTCTTATGTGGACACAAAGACATCGAATCCTTTCGATTCCACTAATAATCAAATGACAAATATTTGGCGAAACGGCAACTCATATCAGACAATGCAAACCAATTCAGAGCCGTTCGACGCGGACGCCGAGTGGGCAGCACTGGCCGGTAGGCACCAAACAAATCATCAAAGAAGTACTAATCCCTTCACACAGACGACAGCTCCGGTCAAAGCATTTGAAGTCCAAATATAATAAGAAATTAGTCTTCAATTCATTTCAATATTATCTGAAGTTGTCTTCAATTGCATCAAAATGTTAGCAAAAAAAATTCAATTTTGAAACGGATTTGCAGTTAAAGTATAAAAATGAAAGTATTTATTGGTTTGAAAGGACATGGAGTCTACCATTAGATTAGATGTCGTGATAATAGAGATCAGGATTTTTTGGCAATTAATATAAAAAACGTTAAGTTTTAACACATTTTCTCTCATTTTTCTGACAAAACATTAATGACTTTAAAATCATTCCATTTTTTAATCAATTCTTTCAAACATTAAATAAATGACACATTTTTTGTCATTTTTTTTATTAATAACGAAATTATGTATAAATTAATAGTATTTTCAATTATATTGACATTTAATTACACTTTTATTTGTAAATTAATTATTTTATTACAAATATTTCCCCTTTTTTTGGTAAAATTGTTATAAAAAACCCCTTTTTTAACTTTTTTTTAGACAATACCTAAAAATCTTTGTATTCTTTGCTTTACTTTTCAATCGATTCTTAACTTTTGTGTTAAAAAAATGATTATTTATTTTGAAATATATTTTTCGTGTTTTTTGAAGCAATTAATTGTAAAATAATAATAAGTTTTGTTTTAAAAGTAAAGACGAATTGAATTACAATTAAATTGTTTAAACATTTTCACAACAATTGCACTGAATATTGATTTTTGGATAAAATATTGATTAAATGTTTTGTTTAATTCATTGATTGTAATGAAAATGGGATTAAAATTGTCATCAAATTATTGATTCAATTGATTGTCGACTCAACTCTTAATCCGTTAATCACTTAATCCTATGATTTTGTTGTCAACCAATGTCTCCGTCTGTTTGTGGAAAGGGATTAAAAAGTTGTTTACGTTTTCTGTGAATAAAAATAATAACAATATTTTCAAATGTTTTGTTGTTTTCAAACAATTTTAAACACAATTTAAACACAATTTTAAACACAATTTAATAGCAATTGAGTTAACAATGGATTCATTGGACAAGAGTTGGCAGTATTTGAGACAAAATATACTTACTTTTCAGGTATTTATGAAACGATTAATGAATTTATGGTTTAATTGTGTTTTTATTCAGAAATCTTCGCAAATCTCTGAAGAGTTTGAGAAATCCGTGAAAGTATTGAATGAAAACTCATTTCTTCAGACATTTATTCAATGCTATTATGATTTGTATGTCATTTACATCAGTGAAGAATTGGTGCCATTGTTTTGGTCTCAATTCAAAACAAGACAATTATCTTCAGACCAATCATTTCATGACATCTTGTTTTCAGCGGTCAATGACCTGCACTTAATGGCCATTAAATGGATTGAAAACCAGTTCTTAAGATCAATGTTTGAATTGATCCCAGATTTGCAACCATTGGCTGAATTGCAGACAAAAATGAAAAGACATTTAATTTCAATACTTTTGGCCGAAATTCCCATTCATTTCAATGAATACCTTCTGAAGACCTATTCGTTAGCCTTCGATGTCTATCAGTTCCAGAAGAATAAGAATTCGACCAACGATTCGATAGAAATGCTTGAAATAGAGTCCAAATGCAAAGGTTGTCAACAAATGGACGACTGTTTGTGTCAATCAATTGGTAAACACTTCTTGCAATTCAACCGACAATTGAGTGAATTATCGTTAATCGATGTCTTGTCCGGCGATGCCATCACTTCAGTAATGCATTCCTGTATTGAGACCCATATCTACCGGAGCTGTAAAGGTATTGGTGTTTGAAATGATTGAATGAATTGCCACTAAATATACCATTATTTCAGGCAATTATGAGATCTCTTGTGTCTGTAATCTCAAGCAATGGATCGACAATACAGTCATCGATTGGATTCGCTTTGTATACAAAGAGTCGACTTTTGAAATCAATTTAGAGGAGCGGTTGACTCACTTCCTGTACGAGACGTACGCCAACTGCCGAATGGAACAGATGTTTGAGATAATCATTGAATTCCCCGAATCCGAGCCCTCACTCATCGATTTGAGGGAATGTCTGGAAAAGTGCGCGAATTTCAGACCAAAACTTATTAAATCATTGAAAGAGTCGTTGGAAAACCGTTTATTACATCCCGGGGTCAGTACTAGTGATATATTGGCCGCTTATATATCGGCCATAAAAGCACTTAGAGTTTTGGACGCGACGGGAGTTATATTACAACTGGTCTGCGAACCGGTGAGGAAGTACTTGAAGTCCAGAGACGATACGGTTCGGTGTATTATCACTGCCTTAACCGATGAAACCTCTTCTGAATTGAGTCCTGAGTTTGTCAAAGGGGGTGCCCAAACAGGGGATGAAAATAATTATAATAGCGATGACGAGAATATTGCCGACAATTGGCAGCACTGGGTTCCCGACCCTATCGACGCCACTCACGATGTGACCACTACTTCACTTCGGAGTTCAGATATTGTAAGCATTTTAGTGAATATCTATGAAAGTAAAGACCTATTCGTCGAAGAATACCAGCGCTTACTCGCACAGAGACTGTTGACTAACTTCGAGTGCAATCTCGAACACGAACGACGAAACCTGGAATTATTGACCTTAAGGTTCGGTGAGTCAGACCTCCACGCGTGTGAAGTAATGCTTAAAGATGTGAAAGAATCGGAACGTATTAACCAACGAATCAATTCGGGAGAGATTGAAGCGCACCGTTTGGACGCCTTTCCCATCAATTCATTAATACTTTCGGCACAGTTCTGGCCCGAGAAGTTGGGATTGCCGTCCATTGAAGACTTAACTGCACTTCAATTGCCACCCGATTTTCAGAAGGGAAGTGATGTCTACACCAAAGCGTTTGAGACCATCAAAGGGAGCCGTACTTTGAATTGGATGTCGCACTTGGGGTTAGTGCAGATCCAACTCGACTTCAACGGCAAAAAACTCGATTACTCTGTGCCTCCAATTCAGGCCACCATTATTTGGCACTTTCAGGACCGGCAGACGTGGACTATCGCCGAATTAAGTGAAGTGATGTCTATTCCGCCGTCTATTCTGCGCCGACGGATAGCGTTGTGGCAAAACAAAGGTATACTCAAAGAGACGACAACCGATCGCTTCGTTTTGGTCGAAGACGAGAGGATTGTTAGCAATAATTCAAACGCCAATGAAATGCAATCTAATATCGACCACGACTTTGACGAAGACTTGGCCAACGATAAGATCACGGCCTCAGCACAGGACGAAAGGGAACAAAAGCAAACCGTTTACTGGAGTTTCATTCAAAATATGTTACAAAACCTCAATTCCCTGACTTTAGAGCGGATCCACCAAATGCTACAAATGTTTGCCATTCAGACCACCAATGAGTTAACCACTCATGAGTTGAGACACTTCTTAGACTCCAAGGTTAGGGAACAGAAGCTGAGTTACTCTAATGGACAGTATAAGCTCAATGAGAGCACCTGACCTGACCTGACAGGCCGTTAAATCATTACATTGTATTGTGTTTTCACTTATTTTACAATAAATTCAATTTAATTTCAAATATATTTTGTGTCCGCGATATGCGATGTCTGTCTGTCTGTCCCCTACTATATGTTCAGTGCAAGTATTGCATCAAAACCTGCCAATAGTTGACATCCCTTTCCTCATTGTTGACATCCCTTCCCATCAATTGAGTGCCGAAACTGTAGTTTCGGTAATAAATACATTAAATGACCCCAAAATTAGAGGTCATTTAGTGAGAGATAAGGTCAGAGTCCAGACTCTGGGAGTCCAGAGTAGGCGTAGAGTCAAGTGTTGGCGCCTTACGTAACGGTTGGGCAGTGACTGAGCGCATGACTGCTTGAGTGGTGTGACGTCTGACTACTGTTCCGCCCAATAGTGAGATAATGTCGGTCTGAGAGATGTGTGACTCCTATACAGCCTTTGCTTAGACTGCGAACCGATTTCACAGCAATTGTTGTCAAACATTGTCTTAAATTCAGACCAATCTTGTCCTCAACTTCGGGTAAGTTTTGTTTTGTCATCAATTGATTTGTATTTATCTTTAATGGCATTCCCTGTGCTTTAATACCGTTCCTGAGATAATAGATATGAAAGCAATGAATTCATTGTTTGAATAGCGTTAGCATTAGGTATAGGCTACCAGTGCTCTGCCGGCACTCAGTCCTGTCTTGTCGGTAGTGATGGACTCAAAGTCCGCCCATCTCTCAGTGTTTTGCCGTTCAATTGATTCATACGTTTTATTACATTATTTTTGGTGAGGATTGCAAACGACTCACCGATTAAGTCATTGGCCCTACGCTTAGACTACCAGTGCTTTCATTTCACTTATAATAACAAACAATTAATTGTTGTTTCATTTGATCTTCAATTCAATTATCAATTAAATTGTCTTTTGATTGACAGGAAGTGATTCGGAGACCAATTGATTGACAATAACTTCATTGAACTTAAAGTCACCACAAATTGAGACTTAAATTGATATCAAATGGCGTTAAAGAGAATTAAGAAGGAATTAGAAGACCTTAAGCGCGACCCACCGGCCCAGTGCTCGGCCGGTCCGGTAGGCGATGACCTGTTCCACTGGCAGGCGACCATTATGGGGCCGCCGGACAGCCCATACCAGGGCGGAGTGTTTTTTCTTACGATACACTTCCCGACCGACTATCCTTTCAAACCGCCGAAAGTGGCGTTTACTACACGTATATATCACCCGAATATCAACAGCAATGGAAGTATTTGTTTAGATATACTGCGGTCTCAGTGGTCACCGGCGCTCACGATATCTAAAGTATTGCTATCTATTTGTTCGCTATTATGTGATCCCAATCCGGACGACCCTCTGGTCCCCGAAATAGCCCGAATATACAAGACGGATCGGGAGAAATATAATGAGTTGGCCCGGGAGTGGACCCGAAAGTACGCCATGTGATGATCAGCATTGGCTCAACACTCGACACACCTGTGCGACCTCTACGTCCCTCTCGACCCACAATTCAATTAATTTTAAATAACAGTTAAATACAACTCTTTTTCAACAAAATCTTCAATGAATTTAAGTTTTGACTCAAATTTGGACTAAATTTTTACTAAAATCCATAAAATCTTTGAGTTTTTGTTCAAATTTCGGCCAATTTTTGCCGACTTTTGCGGTTTCTTTCAAAATATTAGCACTTTTTGACTTCATTTTCAATGTTTTCTCTAATCGTTTGAATTTATATTATAATTGATTTCAAAATAATTTCTTTGTTTTAAAAATCTTATCACAAAATAAATAATTTTTGTTTTAGTTATCGTTTGAATCAAAAATCACTTTCAAAAACGACTTAAGTGTTGAAAAAGTTATTTGAATTTTGAATTAAACGTAAAAATTAAGTGTTTTTTTTGTTTTTGATTGAAAAAAACTCATAAAATGTTTGATAACTTATATATAAAATAATTATTTAAAAAAAATGTCTTTTCTTTCAGTTTTTGGTTTAATTTGAATGAAATTTTAGTGAAAACTGATAAACATTTCCTTAATTTAAGTGAACATTGGATTTGCTTTTAATTTAATTTAAAGTACATTTGAATTATACAACAGTTTGTGCTTTAATTAGAGGTCAAAATGAATAGACTCTGAAAACAACGACTGATTTAATAGTGATTTCAATTAATTTATTGTTTTATTTGTAAACTTATAATAAATTTTCATTTCTTTGGTTAACAAAAGGCTTTCAAATCGTATTTCAAATCATTTGCTTTGCATTGAAATCAACAAATCGTTTGTAACAATGATTTTGCATTAGATTTGACGCAAAAATCATTTGTTTTTAATTTAATTACAAAATGACAACCGATTAGTCATTACTGACAACAGATTTGTCTCTTTTTATCAAATCATTTGAATTAAAAGTTATAAAAACTCTTTTAATAAAAGTTTTAATTGAATTAATAAAGCGTTGAGTTTAAGATCATCTGCAGTTTGCCCGGGATCAGTTTAAGCATCTCTTCCAGCAATGGATACTCGTCTTCAAAGTGTGTTTTGTGGTCAGGATTTTCAGTGAAATAGTCCCTTACTTTAACGTAATATTCCTCACATTTGGTCCAATTCTTGAGCTGTTCTCTCGGATCCATTGATATTAACTTAGAGTTAAGTCTTCCGATTGAGAAGAGCGACAGCAGTATCGGTCGGATGTAGTCTTCGGGCAATATATCGGGCAATTGGTTCTCACTTTTGATTTCAAAACTGTTGAGAAACTCTTCATAATTGAGAATAGATTTGATTAATAAGTGGTTTATCTTTTTTATGGCAGAAATCCTTTGATCTTCTGATTTATTGTCCATCAGTTTGGACTTAATTTCCGCCATTTGTGAGTAAATCTCCGACAATTCAAACCATATTTGTCTGCACTGAGACATAAAGTGTTTGGAACTGATCTGTTTGATGAGTGCCTCCAATAAGTCAGCCCTTCTTTTATACATTTTGCACTGGCGGTCAAAATCGGCGTCAAAACTGGTCAGACATTGAAATAGTTTACTCTTGTCTTGAGTGCACTCAATATAATCGGACGCTCTTTCGTCCAAAGTATAGAAAGCCATCGATTCGTTGAGACAATTGTTTGCGTATTTGAAGACCTGTTGCGCTGAAGACAAGTCAGTGATAGGAAAGGTATTAATGGTTTTCTCCAATTCCTCCACTTCTGGATCGTTTAGGAGATAAGGTCTGAATAGAAGAGATTGAAATGCAATTAAAAAACAGACAATAATTGAAATATTGTTAACAAATGCCTGAAAGTGTCGTCTTTTGCCTCCAATTCATTGATACCATTCCTGATAGCACTGGCAGACGATTCCAATAACATTAAACTGTATTTAACTATAATTCTGTTGAGATCTGCGAAACCTTTTCTGTATTTCTCATTTGAAAGATCAGAATAATTGTGAATCACTTTAAGAGCACAACAGATGTGATGTCGAGAAGCGTTGAAGTCGTTGTTTACCGCAAAGTATTGCGAAAGAGTGGCCGCGTTTAGAGACCAATCGATTCTGTCGTAGAGGTCATTGCTTTGGTCATCGATGCGGTCGTATTGACGCCGAAGAGTTTGGTGACAATAAATGGCTGATTGACTGTTGTCTCCCATCCTCTCATAGGTTTGTGCCATAAGATAGAGTGTAAGTGTGTGTCCGGACTCCACATTCTTCAGACCATTGTTTGACAACTGCTTATCCTTTTGTCCACTAATCCCGACCGCAAACGCATCGGAAAAGTCAATCAATAATGGCTTCAATTGTTCACTACTTTTGTCCCAAAAATGGTATGAATTTTCGGATTCTTTCAAATAATTGATTGCTTTTTTGAATTCACTTCTTGAGCACCAAATAAACGCCAATTGATTGTTGACTACAATTGAAAACAGAGTTAAACAAAGTCTGACTTTATTTTCATCGCAATTGTGGTCTGAATTCAAGTCTTTTAATATCTTTAAACAAATGTCAAAACTCTTGACAGCATTGGATGTCTCATCGGTGTCCAAATCAATTGATCCCAAGTCATAGTTGAAGAGCAGCTCCAGTACTGTGACAGCTTTGATGTCCGTGCCATCAGTGGTGAGACAATTGTCTCCAAATTCAGACAATTCTTGTAATAATTCTGTTATTATTTGTTTTGCTTTGTATTTGGATTCAAAGGGTTTGTCCACTGAATCCTTAAGACATGATATTTCACTCAATTGTTTTGAATCCAGGTATCGCTTGTGAGCGCCGGACAGCCACTCCTCAAACAAAGAACTCATCTTAAGATCAAATGCTTTTCACAAGAAATGCAAAAATGAGTCAAACGTTTGAACTTTTGTTTACGTTTTGTAATGTTTTTCACGTTTTTAGGGATTTATTCATAATTTCTAAACGATTTGAAAGCAAAACAACATTTCATTTGATTTTCTCTTCATTTCACTCAAAGTCTGATTCAAAGTAATGGACAAAAACAGCGGCGAAGACTCAGATCCAGAGGTATATAATGTCTTCATTTGGTTGATGTGATAATCATTTGATTTTGATCTTAAGTCCAAAAGTCATTACTTTATCGGCGGTTCTGTACTTAAGGCAAACACATCCGATGTCTCGTCGTCTGCGACCGCAACCATCAAAACCACTTCTGTGTCCAGTAGTGGACACCACTCGACACAAGAGAGTAGTTGTTCTCAAAGTGACCAAAAATCAGCCGAAGAGTCGACAGAAAGCTGTGAAACGGGAAAATCAGTGACAACTCGTAGACCCGTTGTTTTCGGGAACACATTACTCGTAAACCCGAATCAATCGGCAAACAAATTGTTGAAACACTTGCGGATTGGTTACCAAATGTCTGACTCCATATCTCCGGCCCATTATCTCATGTATGACTCGTGTTGTGCTGTCTTTTTGAGTCTTAAATATCATCTCATTTATCACAACTATATTTACGACAAATTAGATGAATTGAAAAACAGTTATCACTTGAAAGTGCTGTTGGTTTTGGTCGATCACATAGAGTTCCAGTCGGCGCTCAAAGAGCTGACCAAACTTGCCGTCCGAACCAACTGTACACTAATGCTAGCCTGGAGTTACGAAGAGGCGGCCAATTATATCGAAAACTATAGACACTTCGCCGACAAGAGTGCGGACATAATAATGGGCAAAACGGGCGCCAACTCTAACACAACTGAAGACACGTTTCAATGTGTGGCCGAAGCGTTGGCTTCAATCAAATCAATCAACAAAACGGACGCCATTTCTCTCATCAATACATTTGATAGCTTTGATAACATTGTGAACGCAGAGGACGATCAGCTGATCATCTGTCCAGGAATGGCGGCTCTGAAGGCCCAGAGATTGCGGCAATTCTTTAACAAACCGTTCATAAGATCTGAATAACAGTGCAATCGATGTCTAAATTAATTGTTGTTTAGTTTTGATCTAAAAATTTAATGACATTTTAGGAACCGATAAATAAAATGAGAAAACAAATGGTATTTAGAATTGAATTGAGTTTTAAATTAACAGAAAATTCATTAAAAACCAAAAGTTTTGAGAAAAAAGTCTTTAAAAATGTTTTTTAAGTTTTTTTTTGTATTGCTTTTTGGATGAGAGCTGAAGAAGAGTCGATGCCATCAATGGTGTGGTTTGTATACGATGTTCTGCGCCGGAAGTATTAGGTTTTGAGGTGAGACGGCATAGTCTCCGATCATAAGACTGTTGTTGACCGGAAAGTTGGATGAATTGAGTACCGAAGGAGTATTTGTGAACAGAGACGGAGAGATACCGCCGCCGATGGAACTCGTGGGCACTTGTGCTGCAACCGGTTGTATGCGAGTGTGAGGACTGGTTCGGGACGTGGCGTTAGGACTCGGAAGGGATCCTAAGTTTATCATTTGTGTGGCCATCGGGTGTTGGCCGTGATTTTGGAAACTATTTGTCTGTATTTGCATATTATTGATGTCAACTACCGATGCGTTCATTTGAGGGGTATTGCCATTCATGACAACCATTCCGTTCATCACATTGTTTGGCGGATTGGCGTCCAGTGTCTGCCAGTATTGTTCGCTCGGAGAGGTCTCGTTACAGCCGGGAGGGGGTTGTGGCGGTTGACCCGTATATCTGAAGTAAGGGTTCTTCAGATCCAATGAATTGGTGGCCCTATCGGTGCGCCCGAAGTTCTCAACGCATAATTCGATGTCAACGTTATAACTCTGCCTCTTATTTGATGACAAAACCACTCGACCCGTAAGTGTTTGGCCTCTTTGTACAAACAATGGTGTGTCCACAAGACACCTGACCTGATACCAGTGCGTCAACGGCTGCGTCGGTGATGTAGACAACCATACTGTTTGCTGTGACCCGAAGAAGGCCACATCAAACCAAAAGGCCAGTCCATGGACTTCGTCGGTCTGTGGATATAAAATGTGATTAAGATTTAAGAGATTATAACCCTTTCCTCACCTGAAGAATAACGAAACTGAAAGGAATGTCAATTCTGTGCAAATCGTTTTCATTGGCCTTCAAGAAGTCAACGGTATATCGGAAGGACTTTGCGGTACAGATGCGGACATCGAAAGTGTCGACAACCGGTTGATAGAAGTACTCCTTCAGAGCAGCGCCTCTTAGGCTCGAGAGGTCTACGCCATGAAAGTTCTGTTGGAACCAGAAGTTGGCTTTTGTTAACTGTTCCACATAGAGCTGAGAATCACTGAACGGCGCGATATGGAGGTCACCCCTCGTGGGGAACATCTTGCCGTCGGGGGTCAACCACTTCTTTGCGTGCAAATAGGTTTCCAGCATTCGTTCGTTGAACAGCATATAACCCATCGGTTCTGAGATAATGATGTCCACCTGTTCTGCGAGTGTTATCTCTTCGATCTTTCCCGCAATCACTTGAATCCTATCATTGAGTTTATTGTTGTAAACCAATGTCTCCGCGTGTTTGGCCATCGATGAGGCCTCCACTGCGTATACCTTACGAGCGCCGGCCTGTGCGGCGAAGAACGAAAGGATACCACTGCCGGCGCCGACGTCCAAAACCACCTTATCCTTGAAGTCCTCAATGTTGGCCAGTATTGCCCTTTGATAAGTAGAGGTGCGGATGAAGTCTTGCATCATATTCTGCTGTTGAGACAGATATCCATAGAATTGGAAGTATTGTGAGGCAGAGGACTCGTCCGTCCGCTCGGAAAACACCGATTCTTTGCGGCCATATCTGAAATCGTGGATCAGTTTATGAAAAACACTTAAATCGCTTTCATTTATCTTCCGATCCACTGATTGCTTGTGTCGGCCGAAGACAAAGACAAATGTCTTGTCGTTGTCGGTAATAAAGTAACCGTTTTTACCGAAAAGAGCTGTTTCTGAGTCTTTGAATATTTGAATATCACATAAGCTCTCGGTTTCCGACAATTGGTGTTTACATCTGATCAGAAGATTATCGCTTTCGTCGATCACCTGAACAAAGACTGGTTTCCCGAACCTGGGACTCAACTCAAGACCCGAATCGGAGAGCTCTTTGACGATCACCTCTGCAAACACCTGAGCCATGGCTTGGAGTGACTTTTCTTCACGTGTGGTAAAAGTCCTGATGTCTTCAAAAGTGATGTCTTTGTTGTGAAACAGTGTTTTGGTTTGATATCAAAACTCATTAAACGATTTTCACTTCAATTTGAAACTCAATTAAACGTAAAGTAATTTCAAATCAATTTTAAACACAATTTAATTGTTGTCTGAAATACGGCTCTCAATGGTTGTCATTAACAATGAAAATCAGATACAAGAAAACCCCCTTAAAGTTACCTTTAAGTCAATTCAGGGGTTTAAAGTGAATTAAATTATTATAAGTGACTAATTTCAATTTCAATTTATGCTTGGTAATTAATTTTTGTAATAATGATAAAACAATTAATTATTTATTAAATAATTAATTAAAGTTTTATTTAATTAAAATTTATTGCATTATATATATTGAAAGTCCATTCATAAAGTACGTTACAATAAAAGTGACAATTGACCACTAATTGACATTGGTCACATTTATTATCAGAATAATTTAGCTTGATGATTTAATTATCAAGTAAATGATAATTGATTATTAAAATTGTTGCTAAAATATTCATTCTTATAAATTAGATTAGCTTGATAAACTTTCAGCAATAGAAATAACCTAGACAATTACAATTATAATTGATCAAGGTTAAAATAAACTCATCTTTCGGCTAATTTTAATTCAATTAATTCAGTGTTTGATTAATAAATAAATTATGAATTCTGTGTTGAAATACATTAATGAAAGTGAATTAAACCCGAAAACCGGGTCTTCGGGTTAGGGTTTGGGTTCACAGCGGGTAAGAAGTGGTGACCTCTAGTATGGCATAGCATTGGATGCGTTAGAGCTCAGAGTCTGACAGTCAGTGAGTGAGTGACTGTTTGTGCACTCATTTTGTCGGCCATTATATCACTGTTTGAGTCGTTTATCGTCTAAATTGTCGTTCATTTTGTGCTTTCGTTTCAGTTTTTGCTTTTAATTAACAAATATTTGAAAACAATTTTTGTTTTAATATTTTGTTTTGAAATTTAATTTATAATTAGTTTTCAATTACAATGAGTTCTGAATCGGATCTGAATATCGATAGCATTATTAGCCGTCTTCTCGAAGGTATGGATCCGTTGAGTGATTGTCTGATTGTCTCTTCAATTGTCTTTGTGTTTAGTTCGCGGCTGTCGTCCCGGAAAGACTGTCCAATTGGCCGAAGCAGAGGTCAGGGGCTTATGTCTCAAGTCTCGGGAGATCTTCTTAAGTCAACCCATTCTTCTGGAACTCGAGGCGCCCCTCAAGATATGTGGTATGTCTTTGGCATAGGATGTCATGTCTTGTATTGTTTGCAGTTATTATTCAGACATATAATGCAATTAAACCCCTTATAAACCGATAACCCCTTTTAGGTGACATTCACGGCCAGTACACAGACCTCCTGCGGCTCTTCGAATACGGGGGGTTCCCTCCCGAAGCCAATTACCTATTCCTCGGCGATTACGTCGATAGAGGCAAACAGTCATTGGAGACGATATGTCTGCTGTTGGCCTATAAAATCAAATATCCGGAGAACTTCTTCTTACTGAGGGGTAACCACGAGTGCGCGTCAATTAACCGAATCTACGGCTTCTACGATGAATGTGAGTCTCAGCCGATGTTTTGGTCATTTTGTGCTTAACTGTCATTTTGTTTAACCGAAAGGCAAACGTCGTTATAATATAAAGCTTTGGAAAACATTTACCGATTGTTTCAATTGTCTGCCGATTGCGGCCATCATTGACGAGAAGATATTCTGCTGTCACGGAGGTATTGCACCTGAATTTTGATTTAACCCCTGTTTTCCTTTAACTCATTGTCTGTATGTCTGCAAACCTTAAGGTCTTTCCCCTGACTTGCAATCTATGGAACAAATCAGACGAATAATGAGACCGACGGACGTTCCCGACACCGGCCTCTTATGTGATCTCTTGTGGTCAGACCCGGATAAAGATGTTCAGGGCTGGGGTGAGAACGATAGGGGCGTGTCGTTTACGTTTGGCGCAGACGTTGTCAGCAAATTCCTGAACCGACACGACTTAGACCTGATATGTAGAGCCCATCAGGTGGTCGAAGATGGCTATGAGTTCTTTGCTAAACGACAATTAGTGACCCTTTTCTCGGCGCCCAACTATTGCGGCGAATTTGATAACGCGGGAGGAATGATGTCAGTGGACGAGACCCTGATGTGCTCTTTTCAAGTGAGTTATCGATCGGCGCGCGGCGTTTGAGTGCCTTCACAGCTGAGGGCCTTGACCTCAATGCACACAAATGTGTGTTTCAATGCTAACAATAAGTAATTTTTGTTTAATGTTTGCGCAGATTCTGAAGCCATCGGAAAAGAAGGCTAAATACCAATACGGAGGCCTCAACTCTGGCCGACCCGTAACCCCTCCCAGAGGTCCCGTCAAAAAGAAATAGTATTACAAATGAGTGGCAAAAAAGTGTTGTTTTTTAGGACAAAAAAGTTATTATTTTCTTTCAATTGTTTAAAATATTTTCAAAAAAACGCATAACTTTTGAACTAAATTCAGACTAAAAGCTAATAATGAACTCAATTATCGATTATTTAAACTATAGTTGCGTTGACTGTCCACACGTCTACCCATCCCTACCATCCCTTCATTGCTTTTATTTAATAACTTGTAAATTGTTTAAAATTAGTTTCATATGTGCTCTCAAGTGAAAAAAGTATTTGAACTCAAATCCAATCTTTTCTTAATTACAATCAAATCATATGTTTGTTTGGATGAACGACCGGTGCTTTGAATTCATTGAGTGCTGCGCTCTTGAGAACACGTTTTACTAAATTGTTTGAATTAATTGTTAATTTTGTGTTTAATTGTAAGGTTCGGGCACTCAATGAAAGCTAAAGCAATAAATTACCGAACCATTGGTTGATAGCCTGTACTTACTGTCACTCATTATATACCCATCCCTTCATCACTCATACAATTGCTAAGAAACGCCGCAAATATTGGTCAGTATTTACGGGCTATTCATGAATGCGATGAAAGTTTTAACACATTTTTATTCATTTGTTTATCAATTCATTCATTCATTCAATCAATTCATTGCTATATTTGATGTAATTTTCATTTTATTGTCATTTAATATGTATTTAATGTAAATTGCATTCAATTTCTTTTGACTTTTATTAGATTTCAATTGAATATACAAACCCTAACCCACTGACCACTCACGAGGACTGAGACAACTGTCCTTTTTGTTGATTTTATTATTAAACCTATTTTTTTATAATTTATTTATTTTTGCTTTTATTGACTGAATATAACATTGTTTTCAAAATTATTGTAAAATATTTCCAAAAAGTCATTCATTTTTATGTTTTTTTTTCACTGCAAATGAATGACTCATTAGTTTAGCTTTAATTTAATCTTAATTTCCTGTCTAACAGAGGAACGGGTTATTTATTGAATGTATGGCCAATGGATAGGCATTTCAATTGATTTCTTACAAAAATCATTAGAAATTGTTTGTATTTTATTTCTTTTCATTAGTTATTGGCTCTAAATGTGAGTCAAAACAACAGACAGACTAAACATTTCGTTGAATTTGTTTGAAAAAAATCAAATCAAATGTTAATTTAATTGTATTTTTGTTGAGAAAAGCAAAACATTGATAACAAATAGCTATATATTAATTGAAAATGAATTTAATATTGAATTTATTTAAAGAAAGGTTTGATTTAAATGTCTTTTTATAGAGAATTAGAGCAAAAAACAAATGGATTTTCACTTTATTTGAAGCACTTATTGAAAAACAAAACAAAGTATTCTATTCTAGAAATAAATTCAATTATTTTTATCACATTTTTCGGTCCTTTTCTCAAATTATTTCAATTATTACTTGTTTTCTTATAAACACTTCAACGATTAGTCCGGCAATCATTTTGAGTACCCATTCATCGCATTAATGTTATTGGTGTTTGATATTTATTCCCCTGACACTCGTGCCCCTTATAATCCGGTTAAGTTTTTGGTGTTTGGTCGCGAAGATTGGGTGAAATCCAGATTATTTGCAAAAAATGATATATTTTTAAGTTTTTCTCAATTTCTTTGCGAAATATTACTCATCCTTGGAGTGAGTGAAGAGTTGTTTTGAAAGGAAAGGTATATTTCATACATAAAAATGTGTCAAAACATTGAATTTCTGTTAAATAAGCGTTTTTTGGGACTATTTGTCGATTATTTTGAAACAATCGCTGTTTTAATGAATCATTTATTCCTTGGTTTGGATTTCATTCATATAAAGGCCTATAAAAAGAGTGACATAGACTCCAACCCCAACCCAAACGAGTCAGCTATCGCTTCAAAACTTTATATAGACTTTTGATGGTTTGATAAATAAGTTTAAATATCAAGCGATCAATAGTTATGCAGTGATTGGAAAGAGCAAGGTCTTTAATTGCATAGATATTAGGTGTGACGTCCTATTTATGGAGAGTTTAGGGACAACACTATTAATAGATTTAATTAACCTTTTATTGGATATAAAAATAGATTTTGATTGAACTTAATATAAACCGAAACATCTTATGCTAATCCTAAGGTCTTACTGCTTGGTGGCAATCAATTAAATGTGCAAGCTAGAGTTGTTTTAGGGTATATCCCAGTGTTAGCCAAACCCTATCTGCTCTTCAGTTGTCGATGTTTTCAAATCAATATATTTTGGTTAAGATGTGTCACAATCTTATGAAAGCCTTATATGTCTGTTAGGGTTAAAACATTTTCTGCATATCTTTTGATACAAATCATTGAAATAATTAATAATATTTTGGTTTTTCGCCAAACTTTGGATTACTTTTGCATTTATTCCTCAATTCTGAGGGGTTTTGAAGAGAACTCACAAATAAATATGATTTCAATGAAAACTCTTTCAAATTATTTATTCAAATAAATATCTCAAAGGCTTTAGAGATCTCGGAATCGATTGAAAAATATTTAATAATTTAATTAATTTTAATAAAAATTGCAAAAAATCAACAAAATATGAATGAATTCAACGAAAAGTCTATTAGTTTTGCATAAAATTTCTCATTATTTTAATTTAATTACAAATTTAGACAATAATTATGTTTACATTGAATTTGCATTTCATTTGTCGTTTCTTTCAATTAATTTATTTTCAAAATTCAATATTTTTATGAATTAATGAAATATTGTTTAATATGTTTGCAAAATCTCAACACAAATGTCAACTGAAGTGAACTTTTGGCTTATATTTAGTGATTGAATACCCATTTCTGAGACAATTTCAGACCACTTCTTATATAATCAAGTCTTGCAGACCTCTCCGGCATTCCAGCACTGATTGTATCATAAAATTCTTGTGCAATACTATAGCACTTATATGTTGGTTAGGATTAAAATCAATATCACAACCAAAACAATGTACAGAAATATACGCAAAATCAGACCCAAAGATGAAAATCAATAAAGTATTGACTTTTTGGTAAATACTTCGCTGATATGAGAGTTGGTTTCAATCAAAATAAACTAACCATTGATGTCGTAAACGGTGGAAAGAACTACCGAAATATGTGCCGAATCATTGGGAGACCACTGAAGACAACACTGATATCATTGAGTGCTTTCGTGTGCATAAAGACGTCCAACAGTTCAAGCAATATATCATTTTTATAACTAATTAATGCATAAAAGTTTGTAAATTTTCAAATCGTTGTATATTTTGCTCAAAACTAATGCTTTATTCAATTGTCTCTGATTTAGACCTAAAACTTATTCCCAGTTATAAATGGATTTAAGATTATTAGTGTATATTTTAGTCACTCTTCGCGTCCAGTCGTGTAGGGCTTGGGCTCAGAGTCCTTTCAATTTTGATGACCAAAGTGAAGGATCATTTGGTTTGTATTAGAAGCTATTAATTTGTCACTTGCTCAATTTAAAACTTATTGATTTGATAATTGTTTGAATTTTGTTTTCAATAATAAATGATTTAATAATAAATCGTTTGACAGATAAGACCACATCTGAGGCCACATTCAGGGGAACGGAATATCTTGCATACGATCTGCGAAATTCAGAACCAATTTTGAGTTCAAGCGATGAAATTTCATTATTTTTCAAAACCCGTCAAACAAATGGACTGCTATTCTACTCGGGTGATGGCCAGGGTGATTATATGCATTTAGCACTTAGGGATGGAGGCATTGTGCTGACAGTGAAGCTCAGTTCAGCGACTCTGGAAAAGGTGGTTAAGCCGACGAAAGTAAGGTTTGATGACAATCAATGGCACAAACTATTAGTTCATCGGAAAGTCAGTGAGGTTTGTGTCGATTCCTACATATTCTTAACATTTGTGTGAATTTCAAGCACTTATAGTCTGATATGTTGTGCAGATCACTCGCGCCACCAGTTTTTGTCACGTAAGACACAAACACTTAATATATTTCTTCAAAACATGAATTAATGAATTAAAATATCTATAGTTTTCCATAACTGTTGACGGAGTCTACACCGAGAGAGGCTCAACAGCCGGTGCCTTCTCTTTGCTTACCAGTAATATAATATACGTGGGCGGCACTGACCACACGGACAGACTGCCCACTGCCAGAGTTCAGCCCAACTTTGTTGGTTGTCTTCGAAAGGTTTGTTCAAATGATTTCAAAGTAGTTTTGATTTTCAATTGCTTTCAAACATTCAGATCGAGTCGACGGCCGACACAACAAAACTAGATATCATAGGAATGGCTAAAAGTGGTGTCAATTCAGTGAAAGTGAACGGAAACCTACCCTTCATGTGCCAAGAAGTAGAGGCCGCGGATCCGATCACTTTCACAACGCGTGACTCATTCTTAGAGCTACCGAAGTGGGAATCGGCCCGCTCTGGCACTCTGTCCCTTAAGATAAGAACTAACGAACCGAATGGGGTTCTGGTCTACAACTCTGGTACTGAGAATGGCGTCGGACAGAGCTCTGACTTCTTTGCATTGGAACTACTGGACGGACACATCTATTTGCTACTAAATCTTGGTTCGGGATCTGTTAAAGTGAAGGCAACACAAAGACGTGTAGACGACGGGCACTGGCATTCAGTGTCTTTCAGCAGAACAGGTCAATCGGGAAGAGTAGCTGTTGATGAGTCTTCGGTGGACTTTAAATCTCCCGGCACTTCCAATCAACTCGATTTAGAAGGTTCACTATTTATCGGTGCTGTCGGCACTCAATCATCCGACCCTTTGCTTAGTGTACATACCATTCCACCTGAGCTATGGTCTGGTTCTTTAAAGTATGGTTTTGTCGGTTGTGTCAGAGATCTGGTAATAAACGGAGACGTCGTTGACATCGCATCGTTTGCCAGAAGACAGGACTCGGGAAGCATAAGACCTGCGTGTCATACATCTGGACCACAGTGTGAAAGTCAACCTTGTATGAATATGGGCACCTGTATTGAGGGTTGGAACAGATTCACTTGTGATTGCTCATTTACAAGCTTTACGGGACCTGTTTGTGCGAAAGGTACTTCAATTTTATACAAATATTCATTGATTTTATGTTTAATATCTGATAAATGACTCAATCATTGCATTGAGTCTTAAAATATTGAATGAAATAATGGTTAACATTGATTAGTAATTCAATGCAAGGGAATGGTATGTAAGGGAAAGGTATCTAAAAATCATATCAATGTTTAAAACATAATTAGAGTTGTATTGAAAGTGAACTTCAATTTCACTGCTCTTCAGAGAACTGAAGAAATGAATTCAACTTTTGTTTAAAGTATTGAATATTTCTATTCCTCTGCCGTCAGATGCAACGACCCTGAGCTTCAATGGGGACCAGTTTATGAACATTGTATTGCCTGAAGAGAGCTCCACTCAGGCAGAGCTGATTCACTTGCGGTTCCGAACTATGCGTCCAAACGGCCTCATAATGACCACCACTTCTAATGACAAATCAATGAGTCATTTGAGTATCTCTTTAGAGTCGAGTCGAGCGAAAGTGTCAATCAATTTGGGGGAAGGACTGAGAGTTCTTCACATCGGACACAGTCTTAATGACGATATGTGGCACTCTTTGCGCATTGAAAGGAGAGGACCCAGTATTGAAGTGAAGTTGGATAAAGAGACACAAATGGCTGAATTGAATGGACAGTTGATTACATTGAAGATCGGCTCCATTCACGTCGGCGCCCAAACGACTGACCACAAGAGCCATCATATTTTGGGTAAGTCTTAAGTGTTTTCATTAGTCTTTAAATTATTAGTGATTTTTGATTCAGAATTTCAAAACAAAAACATTTTTAATGAAAAGTTTTATCAAATCATTAATCAGTTATACATTTATATGAGTAATGAGTTTCAAAAACAATTGAATCCAAACCAAGAATATTCTGTTTTAAGGCCAAGAAAGCACTCATCGATTGAAACACTGTTACCTAACCTATAATATAGACACCAATTGTTGTCTCAATTATTGATTTCCGATTGTTTCGTGTCATTACTCACTGATTATTGACTTTTATGAACAAATCTATAATAAGGGGTATTTTTGATACCATTCCCAACCCATTCCACATCACAGGTCAACACCCGACTAAAGATCTTCCAAACTTTGTTGGATTGATGCAGAACTTTGTTATGAATGGCAATCATTACTTTGAGATGGCCAGGGATGGACAGATATCTAACTTCAACGTTACCGCTAAGTTAGGCAAAAAGGAACGGGTGGTTCACCATCCGGTGACCTTTAAATCCAAGCACACATTCATTGGTTTACCGCAACTGAAGGCCTATTCAACGATGAATTTGTATTTTCAAATCAAGACCTTAGAAACCGATGGAATCATTCTCTTCAACGCCGGGAAGAACCAGGACTTCATTGCAATAGAGTTAGTGAACGGGCACTTGAATTATGTCTTCAATTTGGGTGACGGCGCCCGCAAAGTGCGATCAAATACAAGAACAACCCTTAATGACAATCGATGGCATGCCATCACTATCGGTCGACCGTCGCTTAGACAACACACTCTTATGGTCGATGACATGTTGGCTACTGTTGCCAGCACTGGGTCTAATGTGCACCTGGACTTAGAGGGGCTACTATTCCTTGGAGGGGTCAGACAGGAAATGTATGACTCTTTGCCGAAACTGATTCAATCAAAGCATGGGTTTGAAGGCTGTATCGCATCTCTGGATCTGAATGGAGAGACTTTAGACCCGAGCGGTTCGGATGCACTCATTCCCAGCACACTAGTGGCCAGTGGTTGCGCCGGTCCTATCACTAAATGCACAAATACTGCCTGTGCTAACCGAGGTATATGTGTTCAAATGTGGAATAGTTATGCCTGTGATTGTGATATGACGTCCTATTCCGGCCCGACATGTGCTGATGGTAATGGTAAATATTTTGTTACTTAGATTAGATCCCTTGCCTACCTGTGTCTACCTCTGCCTCACAAACTCATTGCTTTAATTCAATGGATTCGGGATTTCATGAATTAAATCAATGAGTGCTTTGAAGTGAAAAATATTAATCAATGAAATGTCTTTCAGAGAGCACTGCCTATCAGTTCGGGCCAAACAATGGGTTGATTTCATTTACATTCCCGACCGACAAACGGCCGGACACTAAGAATGATTTGCTGGCACTGGGATTCCTGACCACTGAAGAGAATGCGGTTTTGGTTCGCATAGAGAGCGGCACTTCCAATGACTACATGGAACTGGAGTTAGTCGACGGCAATGTACTCATGGTTTACAACTTAGGCACAGAAGACCTGGACATTGGAGAGTTGACATTCAGGGTAAACGACGGCAAATATCATATCGTTAGGTTCACCCGTTCCGGACAGAACTCGACCATTCAAGTGGACAACCATAACGTTATGACCAGAAGTCCAATGGGACGGCAGTTAACGATATTCAACAGTCACTCGAAGGTCCAAATCGGAGGCAAAAAGAATTCCATTCGCGACGCGATTGAGAGACCATTTCATGGCATTATCGCCGGCTTTGTCTTCAATGGCCACCGGATTCTCGATATGGCTGTTGAGGACGACTCACGCATTGCTATTGAAGGTGACGTTCAACTACTGATGTCTATAAGCAATGAGAAGAGTGAGCACAAGAAGGAACAGCACATCACTGATAACAGCACTGATATGGAGACGAGTGACCCACAGATGCAACAGGTATTACAACCGTTCCTATCATTTCATAACTAAAATGATTGAATTTCAGCCAAAGAGCTCAGTTGGTTATGACACCGATGACCTGATATACTCCGGAGCTGGTAGTGGTTGTTTTGATGCAGACGATGAGGACGACTGCAGTAGAGTTGAGGGATCGGGAGATGACTTGATTACTCCGGTCTATATTTCAAGTCCAAGACCTCCGACAGCATTACCTCCTTATTCACTGCCGTCGACCGACTCAGCGGTCGATACTTCACATAAATGCGATGACGACGAGGACTGCATCGACGGCTCGGGATCTGGTGAACGGAATGTACAGATCTCAAGCTCAGGCCAATCGGGTCATCATATAATCCATACAACGATCAAAACCCCGTATCGACAGCACTGGACACCACATACAACAGCACCGGTAACTGAGTTACCATTTAATCGATACAATCCAATAGAGATGACAACGAATTTCAATCCATTTATATACTCAACACAACGTCCGGTAACCCAACAACCCATTTGGGATAAACCTATTTATCACATCAGTGGGTCTACACGACAGCCCACTAACAGACCAACGCATGAATCTAAAGGCCCGCCCCTTATATATGAGGTTTAAGTTCAATATAGAAGAGTTATTGTTCACTAAATCGTTGTCTATTTTAGGTACCGGTGCCCGACATTCCCAAAACGTTTGTAAAGGAGCCACAGAAACCCAATCCATCGAATGTGCAAAACAAGAGCACCAGTGATCGGACAGTTATGATAATCGGTGTGATAGCCATCGGTTTAATAGTTGTTGTGATTATAGCGCCGATAGTTTTGTTTTTCAAAGTGAAGTACAGAACTGACAATACCTTCAAAATAGATGAAACCAAGAACTATCAGTTCGCACCGGTGTCTGGCTCTCCATCACTGCTGGGCGCAGGTATGCCACAAACACATCTGATCAGTGGCGGTGCCTCCAGAACCTCTCCGACAGACCATCACAAACCACTGTTAAAAATGCCCAAAAAAAAAGACTTAAAGGAATGGTATGTCTGAAGACATAAAACAATTATAGGAATAAATAATTTGAATGTAATTCAAAGCAATACTTAAAGACTTAGTGAGAGTTATGAGAGTTATGTCAATCCAGTGATAAGTTTATCAAACCGTTTGTGGCAATACATCCACTTCTGAGGAATGGGTTAATCGTTAGTCTAATAAATGTATGGTTTCTTCAATGCATTCAATGTTTTCTCCATTTATTGAACCAATTGTTTGTCTATTAATCGATGTTTTGATATATTATTCATATTATAAGCCATTCCTTCGATAATGTATTCAAAACTTAATATTCAAATACTTCTGGCGTTTGATATAAGTTATCATAAAATCAATCAATAATTGAATTAAAAGTGAAAAGTATTTTAATAATTGTTATTATAATCCGTAATATTCACTGTAAGCCAGGTCTTTAGCAGTACTGCAGTGAAGCCAAACAATACTCATTTTTGACAATAATTTAATACTATTTGTCTTCAAATTATGAAAAGACATGTAATGACCAACAGTTTTGACAATATTTCATAACTAATTAGACCAGAGGTGACCAAAGGGCGGGTAGATTTGGTTAAGCTATGGCTACTTCAGAGCATTTTCAGACATTCAGTTGTTGTGAAAGTTTTGTTAATAAATTGTCGTTTAAAAAGTTTTCCATATATTTCACCGTCCATTCAATAAGACCCAGGGTGATTACGCCCGGTCACCTCTCATACAGGATATCAATGAATAACCTTTCATTTAATGAGTAATAAAATGACAGAAACTTTAATAAAACATAAATTCCAGAAAATCTTAACATATTTTGTGCTAATTATTGATTAAAATCTAATTCAATATGAAATTAAAATACTTTTGAGTAAATCGTTTCCAAATCTAATGAAAACAATTTGAAATTGATTTACAACACAATCAAGATTTAGAGTGAGACAGGTTATACCATAAACTCAGTGCTCTGAATGACAAGAATAATAAGAATTGTATTCAAAAACATATTTATTGAAAGAATTTGTCTTTAATTTTGTGTTTAAACTAAAGAATTGTTGAAAATTTTCAATCAAAACAATAAATCATTTGTAAAATCAATCACAAAACCACTGATTTTTGATGCAATGAACTAAACATTTGTTTAATTAAAACATTTCTTTACATTGTATTCAATGTATTGTAAATTCAAATAATTGTCAATTCCTTACAGTTATTATCGGTTTTTACTTATCAATTGACAATCATTTCAGTCTTTAATGAAATAATTATTTCAATTAATAAAAATGTTTTTCAATATTAATAATAATTATTTAATTTTTATAAGACATTAATTTGCGATCACTTTTTGAGTACAAATAATAATAGTTTAGATTTTTATTACTTATTGTATATTATTAACAATTATTTATACTTTTCTTTTGATAATAATTGACAATAAAATGCATTTTTTTCAATCATTTGTAGATTTTCTTTGATCACGATTATAATAAACAACCTTTCACACCTAATCTTAACCGATTCACTTGTTATACTTAACCAAATCGTTAACCCATTCCCTTATCTTTGGTCAAAAACCTTTCAATAGATAACACTGTTTATAATTGACTGAAAATTCATTGATTTTTATTATATTTTAATAATTTTTACATCAATTCTAACGAAAAATAAATTGAAATTGAATTCAAATTAATTTTTTTAGCCTTTAATAAAACATTTCAATAAATCAGTGAAACGTTTGAATGATTTGCAAAATAATAACAAAATTAAAACCATTTCATAGAAAATGATATAAAAGACTAAAACATTGATTAATTGAATGAATCGTTGAAATCATAAAACAATTATAAAAAAGAGTTTTTAATAATAAATATTTTCATTTGAATTGAAGTTATAATTAGTTTTGTTGTTTAGAAATAAGCAAAGCCTTCACGTCATCGGGTATTTTGGCACAAAACCATTGATGGGCGGCCACTGTATGAGTGGCCAAAACCCCCAACTCGTTGGTGTGCTTCACATCCTTATCATATCTCAAGTCATGGCCTAAAACATCAGTTAGTTTACCGCCGGTGCTCTCCAGAAGTGCCTGAGGGGCACAGGTATCCCATTTCTTGCATCCTCTACTCGGGAAGACATACGCGTGTGCTTTGCCTTCGACTACGAGAAGCACTTTATGTCCGGCGCCTCCGACACGAAGTACTTCATCGGCTTTGATGGCCTCAATGGCAGCGTTTATGGTCGGACTGCTATGAGATCGCGTAGTGGTGACAATCACCTGTCCCTCCGGTGGCTGTTTGTGAACGATCCCAAAGGCACCCAAACCTACTAATCCCCAAACAGTTCGGCCTAACTTTGAATAATCTTTTTCTGACTTTTAATCAATAAATAAGTCATTCATTGAATCGTTTGACAAACAATTGCTTCAAAATACCTGATAGTTATAAAAGGGTTGATGTATTATACCGGCGATCGCCCGACCCTTCACTGACAGCCCTATCAGGACAGTCACGTGATCCAGAAGTCCTGATGGTTTTGATTGCACTTAAAAAGCCGATAGATTTAAACAAAGAGTGAGACAAACCCTGAGTGTATTCAGAAGTGCCGTCCAAAGGGTCGACCCAAACAACGATGTCTTCGTCGCTCACATTAACCCAATCTTCAGGACATTTATGGCTGAAAACACTTTCTTCAAAGGTATTGACAATCCATTTGTCGTCGATCTTATCGTTTGGATCTAAAGTCTAACCAAAATAAGGGTTTATTTGTTTGAATGAAATGTCAAACCCTTTTCACCTCTTCTCCTATGATTGCAATCTTCGGGAACTGTTTGGCCAACGAAGAGATGATACAGTTCTGAGCCTTTCTGTCGGCCTCTGTCTGCAAATCATTGATTCCCTGAACAGAGATAAACACAAAATCAGATGAAATAGCAGTGAATTGATGGTCAAAAAGGCATACCTTCTCGACGACCGCCAGATCTCCTCTCTTCATGACATCTCTGATGATAACCCCGGCCTGTTTGGAGACACTGATGGACGAGGATATGATTCGCATGACTAAAGGGTTTGTCATTTTCATAAGCATTTGTTAAACGATTTGACAAACGATTCACTCGTTTCGCGATTTAAATACCAATAAAAGTGTTTGTCTTTCACTCACTCTGTGATTGAATATCAATAATAAGGGAATCAATGCTTTGTTTTCATGTATTTGTTTAAAAGCACTCAAACATAACTGTGCTATCTCTAAGAGGGGTCAGTTGTGAGGTCTCATGGACATTGGATCTAGGTGATATTGAATTTTAATAATAGATCTTTAATGATGTAATTTATATGTTTGAAAGTAAATTGAGGGTCAATTTAGGGAACATTAATAGCGATTGTATTGTAATGTTGTTTACGAATGAATGCATTGATGTTTACAATCAAAACGTCTATTCATTCAGTCGTTTCTCAAAAACAGTTTTCATTCAATGATTGGCATTAAAAGTGAGGCGTCGTTCAAAAGGTATGGAAGAGATGAAGCAATAATTGAGAGACTGGAGTGAAAAGAAGTCTATCTCTGGACACATGACCCATAGGTTGGACATTGTGTGCGAAGGAATGGCAGAGATCACTGCTTATGTACTTTATGTGCAAACACATAGTGAGTGTTGACTCCGAGAGTCATCTGTGAAGTGGACTAAACGTATGAATAGTTATGTTATGTAAACATAAATAACATTTGATTTAACGCTTAATAAAAAGACAACTATTTATAACACGTATTATTAGTTATGAATTGTTTTGTGTTTTAAATATTGATTTAATTATAATTAAAATTAATTCACTTTTTGAGCGCAAATCCAATCAATTATATGCCAAACAGTGATTACATTTCGTGACTCACGGTATCCCAAAGATGTGGTCATTTTGGTCAAGAGATCCGACAAAGGATTTCGGTTATGAGATGTTAGACATTGTCTCAAACGATGACAAATCCATTTGGACTCTAATGAAGGCGAAGAAGAAAGTAATTGATTGACAATCAGTTGATTCACTAATTGTTATCTCATTTTCAATGACAGTCTTCGGGAGAATTGGTGTCAATATTTCGCTATGAATTGAAAGCCAGTGCTGACAACCACATCGATAGAGCCAAGAATGCCATCAAACGGCTCAAGACATTAAGACATCCATCGATTCTCACTTATGTCGACTCACTTGAGGTTTGGTTTGTTTTCTTTGAGCACTTGATTCACTCAATTAAGTCTTTGTCCGCATCTTCTCGTCCACCGATAGACCGATAAATTTGTTTATGTGGTCACCGAATACGTGGAGCCGTTGGACATGTATTTGCAGACGATATCGGATTACACACAACAACAGAAACAATTAGCCCTTTCCTGGGGTTTACTTCAAGTGGCGGTCAGTTTTCACATTGACTTTGATCTAAACGATTGACTAATGTTTGTCTCAATCGACAGAAAGGACTCGTATTTCTCATAAATGATTGCAATTTAAGTCATAATAACGTTTGTTTGCCATCTATTTGTGTCAATTCCGGTGGCGTTTGGAGAATAGCGGGACTTGAATACATGTCCACCCATTCCGACGACTCGTTCCCAACGAAAGCCTTGTCTTTTCAAAACAAATACACACCCCCTGAGAGAACAGACCCTTCGAGACGACACTCAGGACCCAAATGGTTGGCAATCATTATCTCATTTCTGGTTTTTCTGTATTTAACTCTTGGTTTGAAATCAGGTCTACAGACAGCTGGGGATTGGGATGTCTTATATGGGAGTCATTCAATGGCCTGTTGTCTGAAAACACTAAATTGAAATCAATTGGAAAAGTGAATCAATTATTGACTGAAGTATTCATTCATTTGTTGTAATACTGTGTTTGTCTTCAGATCCCTAAGTCATTGGCGCCACAGTATATGGAACTGATCAGCAGTAATGTGAACAATAGGTTGAGTCCTTCGGACTTCATAACCAAATGCCGTTCCAGTAATGGGTTCTTCAAAAACAATTTTATCGATTCAATGCTTTTCTTAGAAGAGATTCAGATTAAGGAAACGCTGGAAAAGAACCGATTCTTCAATAATTTGGACAATAATTTGGATTCATTTCCGAAAGACATTTGCAAAAACAAAATTCTCCCGCTTTTGGTCACTGCCTTTGAGTTCAGTGCCGTTGGATCTGCTATTTTGGGACCACTTTTTAAAGTAGTGTTTAATAGTATTGAATGCTTTTCTCTGTCTTTTAATTGTGTTTTGTTTTGTCCAAAAGATCGGCAAATCTTTAGATGAAGAGGAATACCAGAAGAAGATTGTGCCGCCAGTCGTCAAACTCTTTGCATGTAAGGACAGGGCTACCAGAGCTAAACTATTACAACAGGTATTCACTTATATCCCGATGTCTTGATTGAAATCATTGATTGATTGACAGATGGAATCATTCATTCATTATATTCAACCAAATGTTGTCAACGAAAGTGTCTTTCCTCACGTGAGTCAGGGGTTTCTTGACTCCAATCCCGTGATTAGAGAACAGACCGTAAAAGTAAGTGATTATTGATTTTAAAATAGCATTCATTAATACATATCTACCTGTGCTGTAGTGTATGTTACACTTGGCTTCTAAACTAAATTACCATAACCTCAATGAAGAAGTAGTCAAACACTTTGCGCGCCTTCAGGCCAGGGATGAAGAGGGAGGTATTCGGACCAACACTACCGTATGTTTGGGCAAAATCGCGAGTCATTTACACCCACAGACCCGACAGACTGTGTTAATACCATCATTCTTACGTTCAATGAGAGACCCGTTTCCTCCGGCGCGTATTGCAGGCATACTCGCACTGTCGGCGACTCAGAACTTCTATTCTTTGAAGGAGTGTTCGACACGAGTTATGCCCGCTTTGTGTCACCTGATTATGGATCCGGAAAAGGCTGTTCGGGAACAGGCGTTCAAAGCACTCAAAGGTTTTGTCAGTAAATTGGAAAAGGTTTCTGAAGACCCGACTCTTGCGGAACAAATGGGTTTGTCTTTTGATATAATTGTTAAATTGATTGGAATGGGATACCAGTGCTTACCATTGTATTTATATTTATAATGTCTAAACAGAGGCCGATTTGAACGCCGCGGGCAGTAATGTTTCGTCAACACTAGCGGCCAGTTGGGCGGGTTGGGCGGTCACATCCCTGGCCTCTAAATTTTATAGAACCAAATCCATTGATCAAAAGGCCATTTCATCCCAAACCCCAATCACTGCTAATAGAGACACAGAAAAGGATAAGTCGGACACCGATAGACCGCAAACCCCTTCCACGCCGTCTATACAGAAGTCAGAATCGGGTGAATCGCAGATAGACTTTGACGAAGAGGTTTGGGGTTCTATTGATGGCGACAACAATCAGCACAACATTAAACGTAAATCACTGGACGGTTGGGATGAGGACTGGGATGAGAATGAATTGCATGAAAAGGAGAGCAAATCTGAAACTCAAAGTCATATCAAAACTGAACCAAAAAGGGGTGAAAATGAAGACTTTTTTGACAAATTCACGAACGAATCGAAAAACAGTAAAACCAGTGATCCGTCTAAGAGTTGGTCCAAAAGTGAACCAATCAGTGATGGGTTGAGTGAAACTGAGGACAAATCGGTGGCCAATACTAACACAACAGCGCTTTCGGGCGAACGATCGCAACAAAAGTCAGATCAGCGAAGAGTAACAAGAAATAGAGATCCGGATGAGAGGAAAGTTAGGAAACCTAAGGGTCCCATGAAGTTAGGGGCGCAACGGATCACTTGACCCAACACTACATCCCTGAGTCGTAATAATGTCTTAAATCCAATGGTTTTTATAGATTGTTATAAAAAATAAGTTATAAATGAATCAAAAAATGGGAAAATGTTTTCAAATTTATTTAAATTATTATAAAATTTCTTTTTTATTGAAATTATTTTCATTTTATTTATATTTATATTACAATTGATTTCAAAAACAATTTTTATATCAAATCTTTCTTTTGTTTTAAAAATCATAAAATGTTTTCTCAATTTAATTGCAAATTGTTTTCATTTGGATTTCCAGTGCTCTCAGGATATCAGCGATTTCAGAGGTATTTCATTGGGTAATCAATTCAGTGATGTTGGAACTTTTTTTAGCAAGCTAATTTTGATAATTTTGATAATATAAGGAATTTTTTGATAAATTTATTCAAATTATTATTAAATTGTTTTGGAAATTGAAATTCATATCAAAATTAATAACAAAAACAACCAATTAATGGATAACTCTTTTCCATTGAAGTAATTGATATAATCTTCTCATCAATTAGGGAATGGGATGTCGTCTTTAATATAAGGGGGGATTTGACGGGTCCAGGGGTATTTATATAGAATTCCTATTACCATGATAGCTTTGTAAAACTAATGATAGAATTCCTGAACGAAAAGTTAGAAATTCTTGATTATTCTAGAATTCAGGGATAGTTTGCTTTTGCGAGACAAAAGTTTCATTGAGCCCTCATTTCTATCCCTGTTTTAAGGGAAAGACATCTGAATTGAAGTTTTGTTGAAAATATATTACGTAATGATTGACACAAACAGTGAATGAATTGAAAACACTTTTATTAATAAATGAATTAAAAACAAAAAACACCGAAAAATGTTTGCATTTCTCTCATTGAGTGACAAAACTATTGAATCAATGATTTAATTGTTTAATCATTTCTTCAAAACATTTAATAATATATAAAAAATTTAATCAAATTTTGTTTTGGTTTTGGTTTTCATTGCTTTGTTTTCATCACTAAATCCAATCGTTTTCAACAAAATATTCAAATAAAAGGTTTTTTCAAATTTATTTTACATTTAATTATATTTTTATATAAAAAATTAATTTTCATTTCAAATACAAATCAAAAATGAAAACAAAATTACTTAAAAATTATTTGAAATTTATTGACATTTATCTCAAATTAAGGGTTAATTTAATTTCAAGTGATTTAAAAGTTTCCCTAATTTTATGCAAAAACTATTGATTTAATGGTTTTTTATTTAAATTTATTTTTTTATTATTTGTCTTAAAATTTCATTTCAATGACAAATACCTAAAATACATGTATAGCTTGGGTTCCTTATTATTTTAGCATGGTCATTTTGATGGGTGCCTAGTTTGCAAGGTGATAAGTACAGGATAACCTTGAGTTCTAATTAGATTAAGCTTTTGGTTGAATGACTGAAATATTTAAATGTAAACTAAATCTCAATTAATATTTTGTTTTTATTTTGTTTGACATTAAATGTCATTAAGTCTTAAGTATTGAATGAATTTGTGATCATTTAATCAAAACTCTTTGTAATCTCTTCTTTGAGTCTGAAGTTCACTGAATATAAGATTTTTTTAAGTCAATAGTTAAGATATTTTTGGTTTAATTGTAATCAATATTTGTTTATTAAGTGTCTCTGGAGAGACAAAAGTCCAAAAAGCAAACCAAGTCTGGAAACAATGTCTAAATTAGTCTTTCATCTTATGATCAGATCCAATGGCATCACACTTTCAAACCAGTCTTTCATCCAATAAATGGCTATTTTATTAACTTTTTTATTATCCAAACCTTAACTAACATTTTGATCACCAATTAAGGGGTTATTTATCAGACGTTTAAGAAAGACGTCAATAATCTGTCGGTCTTTTGAGGAAAAACTTGAAATTCATTTACATTTTTGGACTTTGTTTTCAATTTTCATATGAATTGAAGACTTTATAACAAAAAGAGATATAAATCACAAAATATTTTCATTAAATTTGATTTCATTTTTACAACAATTCATAACATTTGACAAAAACTGAAACAAAAATTTGCTGTCAATTGAAAGCAGAATATAATGTTTGCTATTATTCTTGACTCAGAGTTAATGCTATTTCAACTGAAGAAGTGGTGAAGAACTGGACAATCGATGGCTAACTTGACTCGACTTATACGCCATAGGAATGGCAAACATCTGTTGCCGACAACTCTTCGGACACTATATCTATCGGTCAATAGATTTAATACCAATTCATTTGAAGTCATTCCCATCAATAAGGTATTGGTTGCCAACAGAGGTATAGTTGAATAGTTTGTGCACAAGTCCTACCTGTGCTCATCGAAACGGTTTCTGTGTTTTTAGGTGAAATAGCAATCCGTGTGTTCAGGGCCTGCACGGAATTGGGCATCAGATCAGTGGCCCTGTACTCAGAACAGGACAAAATGCATATGCATAGGCTTAAGGCCGATGAAGCATATCTTGTGGGGAAAGGCCTGCCACCAGTGCAGGCATACCTCAACATTCCAGAGATTATACGTATCGCTAAAGAAGCAGAAGTCGATGCAATACATCCCGGCTATGGGTTTCTGTCTGAGAGGTCAGACTTTGCCCGATCCTGTTTAGATCAAAATATAAGATTCATCGGTCCCTCACCTGATGTGATGGCGCGGATGGGCGACAAAGTTGAGGCCCGAAAGGCCGCTGTTGAAGCCGGTGTTCTTGTGGTTCCTGGAACTGATAGACCCATCACTGATGTTAGAGACGCCAAAGAGTTTGTGGAACAGCACGGGTTGCCCGTCATATTCAAAGCCGCCTACGGCGGGGGTGGTAGAGGTCAGTAATCTTTATGCCTTATAAATCAAATATTGTTTAACAAATCAATTGCATTGAAGGCATGAGAGTCGTCAGGAATATGAAGGAATTGGAGGAAAACTTTGAAAGAGCTTCATCTGAAGCGCAGTCAGCTTTTGGTAACGGAGCGATGTTTATTGAAAGGTTTATAGAGCACCCGAGACATATTGAAGTCCAGATTCTGGGCGATTCGTACGGAAATGTCGTACATCTGTATGAAAGGGATTGTACTGTTCAGAGACGGCATCAGAAAATTATAGAAATAGCCCCTTCCCCTAATTTAGACCCTGTTATCAGACAAAAGATACTGAAAGACGCGGTGAAACTGGCCCGACATGTGGGCTATCAGAATGCGGGAACAGTTGAGTTCCTACTGGACTCTGACGGCACTTACTATTTCATTGAAGTGAACGCTCGGCTTCAAGTGGAGCACACAGTGACTGAAGAGATAACTGGCGTTGATTTGGTTCAGAAACAAATCAGAATATCTGAAGGAAACAGTTTGCCAAACCTCGGCCTCAATCAGGAGGATATCAAAGTGCGGGGAACTGCTCTCCAGTGCCGAGTGACCACTGAAGACCCGGCAAAGGCCTTTCAACCCGACACCGGAAGGATTGAGGTAATCGTCGGCTCATTCAGACATTCATTAACAATAAGTTATCCAATCATTAGGTCTTCAGAAGTGGTGAAGGATTTGGGATCCGATTGGACGGCGCGTCCGCTTTTGCCGGTGCTATCATTTCCTCATATTATGACTCATTGCTGGTTAAAGTGATAGCACACGCAAATAATATCAACTCCGCGGCCGCGAAGATGAATAGGGCTTTGAGAGAGTTCAGGGTTAGAGGGGTTAAGACTAACATACCGTTCCTCCTAAACGTGTTAGAAAACGATAAGTTCCTAAGCTCTGCATATGACACTAATTTCATTGACACACATCCGGAGCTGTTTAAGTTTGAGGCCTCACAAAACAGGGCTCAGAAGCTGCTGTACTACCTGGCCAACGTTATGGTCAACGGCCCGACCACTATTCTGGCCACAAAACTTAAGCCTTCAGAAGTGACGCCTGCCGTCCCTCCGACTGATTCAGATTCTGTGCCTAACGGATGGAAACATATTTTGGACACCGAAGGACCGGAAGCTTTTGCCAGATCTGTTCGTAAGCATAAGGGATTGCTTTTGATGGACACTACATACCGAGACGCACACCAATCCCTTTTGGCCACAAGAGTCCGAACCTATGATTTGCTGCGAATATCGCAATACGTGTCCAACAACTTCAACAATCTGTTTAGCCTTGAGAACTGGGGCGGCGCCACCTTTGACGTGTCGATGCGGTTCCTTCATGAGGACCCGTGGGAACGGTTGGTCGAAATGCGTAAACTGATTCCTAACATACCGTTCCAAATGCTGTTGAGAGGAGCGAACGCTGTCGGCTATACTTCATACGCGGATAACGTTGTGTTCAAGTTCTGTGAATTGGCCAAACAGGCGGGAATGGATGTGTTCCGGGTCTTTGATTCACTCAACTATATGCCTAACATTCTGGTGGGAATGGAGGCCGCGGGACAGGCGGGTGGAGTGGTTGAGGGCGCCATTTCATACACTGGCGATGTGTCGGACCCGAAGCGCAAGAAATACAATTTGGATTACTATATACAACTGTCCGATCAATTGGTTTCCGCCGGCACTCATATTCTTTGCATCAAAGACATGGCCGGCCTATTGAAGCCCAGAGCGGCCAAGATGTTGGTCGAAGCGCTTCGGTCTCGACATCCAGATGTTCCCATTCATATACATACTCACGACACCGCCGGTGCGGGCGTTGCCTCTATGTTGGCCTGCGCTGAGGCCGGCGCCGACATTGTTGACGTAGCCGTCGATTCGATGTCCGGTGTGTTTGAATCCATTCCTCACTTTGAATAGCAATTCAATAATTTGTTGATTTGATTGATAGGAATGACTTCCCAACCAAGTATGGGAGCACTGGTAGCCTCATTAGCCGGTAGTCATTTGGATACCGGACTAAAATTGCCACACATTAGTGACTACTCTGCTTATTGGGAACAAACCCGAACCCTTTACGCGCCCTTTGAGTGCACGACAACCATGAAGTCGGGCAATGCGGACGTCTATCTCAATGAGATACCGGGCGGTCAGTACACTAACCTTCAATTCCAGGCCTACTCTCTGGGACTGGAGAAACAATTTGAACAAATAAAGAAAGCCTACGCCGAGGCCAACAAACTCTTGGGTGACATCATTAAAGTGACCCCGTCTTCCAAAGTGGTCGGAGATTTGGCACAGTTTATGGTTCAAAACCAATTGACGGCTAAAGACGTCGAGGAAAGGGCTGAAGAACTGAGTTTTCCGAGTTCTGTAGTGGAGTTCATGCAGGGCTTCATTGGTGAACCTTACGGAGGCTTTCCTGAGCCCCTCAGAAGTAAAATACTCAAAGGATTGGCACCGATTAGGGGCAGACCTGGACAGCACTTACCGCCTCTTAATTTCATTCAACTGAAGGACGAGTTGATTGAAAGACACGGCGAACCCATCAGTGATAACGATGTGATGAGTTCTGCGATGTATCCTAAAGTGTGCGACGATTTCATACAATTCCGTCGTGAGTTCGGACCCGTCAGCCTCTTCGACACCCGGATATTCCTCACCGGCCCTAAAGTGGGCGAAGAGTTTGAAGTGAGTGTCCATTAAATGTGTTTTTAATATTGATTTCAAACTCCAACTCAAAAACTCAATTGAATTTAAGGTGACTTTAGAGAAGGGAAAAGTACTTCATATCAAAACTCTGGCCGTTTCTGAGACCCGCACTAAAACTGGTGAACGCGAAGTGTTTTTTGAACTCAATGGACAACTCAGGAGTTTTCTGGTCAAAGATAAATCTGTGGCACAGGTATGCAGTGTTGACTTTTAGTTGCCTTTCATTGCTCATGAGTTTATGGTTTGAAGGAAATCAAATCAAATCCAAAAGCACTGAAAGGTGTCAAAGGATCAGTGGGTGCGCCGATGCCCGGCACTGTGGTCGAGGTTCGGGTGAAAGAAGGAGATAAAGTAGAAAAAGGTCAACCATTGATAGTATTGAGTGCTATGAAGATGGAAATGATAGTTCAGTCGCCGGTCGCCGGAACTGTCAAGAAGATAGTGGCCGCCAAAGACATGAAACTCGAGGGCGAAGACCTGGTTATGGACATTGAAGTCGAGTCTTAGAGACGACAGAAATTGAGTCCACTTTAGGCCTAATAGCAAACGAAAGCAGATCTGAATCGGTATTCAATCAAAAAATGTCTTTCATTTGAGATTCGGTTTAATATTATCAAAGATTTATTGAATTTTTTTTACAAATAATGCGAAAAACAAAACAAAAGACAATTTGAATGACAATTACTTTGCAATCATTTCATGTAAATTAGGGTTTCGTTGAATATTAGGGTATTTTATGAAATGTTATTTTGTTTTCAATGTTTAGTTAACTATTAAATGAGAAATTGTTTTAATAATAGCAGGGATTAAATGTCACCCAATGGGCGGTCGGTTTGTTTTTTGCCGACTTGTGTGATGTGAACAACGATTTGTATGTTTCGCTCACATTCGGGTCTTTGGCCACTGAGTAGTCTTTGGACGACTTGTCCAATGGCTTCGTTGCCGTTGAGGCAGAAGTGGAGGCACCAGAAGATGCCGCACAGGTGTCTGGGATTTTGTTTTGTGGGCCAATAGTGCTCTCTATTTCAGACGCCTTTCGTTTTTTGCTTTTCTTCATATCCTTTGCTTTACTTCTTCTTTCAGTCATTTTCCGTTTCAATGCATTGATCTCATCGTCGGTTCCGTTGATGACAATGATGTCATCGCTTGAGAACTCTTTATTACACTTATGGCAGACATCGGACTTCACTTCTTTGAGCGCTCTGTCGGACAGAACACAACCACAGCTCCGGATATAACAGAACTTATAGTTGCCGTTCATTTCAATGCCAACTACAGGACAGACAAACTTTGAGTCCTGAGTGTCGACATACTGGCCATCGATTTCGGTCTTTTTGTCACTGAAATCGGATTTAACGGTGAGATTGAGGGGAACGACATCTTTTAAAGTGCGGATGTGTTCAACCAGTGATGCATTGGGTGTTGAAGTCTTGTCCAACAAGTACTCAATTACCGACACTTTGTTGTAAAGCCGTCCCAATTCACAGCTGACTATAGGCTCAACCAATTTGTTGGAACCGATGGCACAGTAATGCCATTTCGCCGCCAATTCAATGGACTTATCCATCCGTTCCTTCTTCTGCTTAGTTCGGACCAATTCATCCCTTTTAGGTATAGTCCCGCCATCGCAACCCATTCCTCAGCAGTGAAGTGGTTAACCAACAGACAAAACAATTGACACCAAAACTGAGTTAAGCTCTCAATTGAAGCCAAAAAATGTGAGATTTGTTTAAAATTTAATTAAAGTTTAAATGAAATGAAAATTTATTTCAAATTATTATTAAATTCACTGAAAATTAGACACAAATTTGAAAAACAGTGGAAATGACTGACAAATGACAACAAATGGCAGACATTTGTAGACAATGTAAACACAATTGCATTGAAATGAACACAAATTTATGCACAAATTGTCCCCAAATTATGAGGCAATACAAGAGCCACACCTCTAGTGGGCTGTCAGTGCTGTCACGTGACTCGCAGTCATTCATTCATTGATAAAAAGCCGACAACTCTTCAACTCTTATGGCATTTAAATGCCTTTAAAATCAGTCAAACATTTGTAAAAATATTAATTTTTGTCTCAATTGTAGGAAAAATGAAATGATTTTCAAAACAATTATTTATTAAATATTTTCCTTTACTTTTCATAACCCCTTAATTGGGTGTCAACTAATTCCAACCCAAACTAAACAATGTCATCCCATCCTAAACCTCCAAAGTCTGCACTAAAGGGGAAAAAAATAATTGATTTTGAAATCAAATAATTATTTTTGTTTTCATATCTCAAATACGATTAACACTTGTTTTGTAATGCATTTAAAGCATTAGTGATTGCATTCATTACATACAGTGCTGTCAGGGAAGGGTAGAAATTATTTAAATGTATTTAATGTTGGATTTGATTGCAATTAATCTTAATTTTTGATGATTTGAACCTTTTTTTGTCTGAAATTGCAATCAAAGCTAAACACATGACTAAAGCCTTATTAATAATTATCAGTAGTTTTAATCTTGATTTAGTGTTTTTGCAGACAAATTTCAAATGACCTTTCATTTCAAATGTTTATTATTTGAATTAAGTCTTAAGAACTGAATCTATTTGTTATGAAAATGACATTCAATTCAATTATTTTTATGCATTTTTATACCCATTTAAAGGAAGTTTTGTTTTATTTTCAAAACTAATAGTGAATTAATTTTTGAATAATTTTCAAAGACTAACAAATAATACTAAATCGATAGCAGCTATCGATAGGGGGTTTGCAAGCGGTCAGGGATGTCAGGGATGGGATAAAACTGAAACTTCAAGTAATTGAAAGATGAGTTTGCATTAAGTAAGCGTAAAGTGGCCATAGAGTGATCATAGAGTGATCATGGTCATCTGGTCACTATTAAAAGCTATATAAACCACTGAAATAGCAATCAATTTCTAACTTAAGACTGATTTTTGAATAAAACTTCAAATAAAGTGTTTGAGAGGTAAGGGTTTGGAAACTCTTTAGGGTTGGAGTGGATTGTGATCAACAGATCTGACAATTGGTTTAATGAAAGCAATTGATTCATACAATGCCTGTCTGTCTATGACTTTCAATCTATGGTTCAATAATATCGTGAAAAAAGGCATAGATTTGAATGCGTTTTGCATTAGTGTTGGGTTTGGAGTGGATTTCAGTGCAAAAAGTACTGCCTTTTCATAGTTTGGCACAACTTTTGCCCCAATGTTTGTCGTCTGGAGTGAGAAAGCAGTGATTTCTCTTCACCTCTATTACTCTGACAGTGAATTGTGAGGAAAGCCTTCAATGAATAGTTAGTGTATTTGTGAGAGATATCAGTGCTTTCAGTGCTTTCAGTGTAAAAGTGAGAGATATTTTTGGTTTGATTTCAGTGCACAACACATACAACACATAACGTATACAACGCTTACAGTACTAACAAATCAATTCTCATTTCAGTCTCTCATTTGGTTTCACAGTTAAATACAAACACTTTTTTTGTCTTCAAATTTCAATTCATTACTCATTTTTTCAATAGTTTTTTAATCAATCAGTCGTTTGTCTCTCAAATCAGTCCTCATTTGCAATCATTTTTAAACTAATTTAATTGAAAATCAATTTATATTTAAGTTTTTTGTTTTAAGTATCAAAAACTGTCGACAAAAACATCCATTTTATTAGTTTTGTTATACATTTGTAATAATTATTGCGTTTTAATACTAAATATCATTTGATTTTTGAACCAAAAGACGTGAAAAATCGTTACAAAAATTGTAATCAATTTATAAATGATTTTAGAGTTTATTGAAAAGTAATTTAATTTTTAACTCAAATATTGAGACTATTTGTGAGAAAAAACGTTAAAATAGTTTATGTTTTGCTTTAATTGTGTTTTCCTTTCATTTAATGAAACATTAATTTGTGTTTTAAAAGCCAATCATCTCTTCGTCTGTCTCTCTGTCCTCACAATCGCTTCAATCGATTGCAATATAACTGAATTAAAGCCGAAAGCAGTTGTGTGTGTAAAGCACTGGTAGTTAACACCCATTATGTTAATGACATATGACGTCAGACGATCGTCTTATTGTGGCGAAACCTATGCCACTCTCACCGACAATATGGCTAACCCTTCATCACATTCAGCCATCGCTGCTGTCAATGGCTGTCACGACGAGATGGACGGTCGCCACAGACAACTGACCGCCGAGAGTGACCTCCGGGACAATAAGCGGTCGATTCACGGCTCAGGTATGTCTATAGTTTGCATTTAAGGGGTGTTTGGAGTCAATGCATAGTAAGTGTTGACGTGTTTGTAGTGCAGAGCCATCGCACGTATCATACGATCCCTTATTGATAGCAATATAACCCCTATTGCTGTGGCATTGCTTTGGTAGCCGGCGATCAGTGTCTGCATCGACGCCTCACTCACACTCAACGGTCGGCAGACCTACCGCTCAAATGTACTCAACCTATGCCTCCCTTTCCTGTTCTCTGCCATACCTTTAAAGCCCAATAATAGTTGACTTTTGGTTCACATTATTATTGAATATATTTTTTAATTAAACAAAGTTTTCATTAATTCAATGATTGTCTCAACACTTATGTCTCAATAATACCATTACCACTGAAGACCTCTTCCATCGGTGAGATAATTGTCACTAAAACTGATCCATTGTTTGATAATTACTTAAGAGTTAAGACTTTTTGTCAATTGAGTCCTAATTTAAGCCTTAAATCAATGTTTGTCTCAATTTGTGAACAATTATTGAAATTATAGACACTTTTAGTGTTTATTGTTTGCATTGAGTCTTAATTGTGATCACAATTGAGTGCCAAAAGCAGAGCAAAGCGTGTATTGAGTGCCAAATAATTGCATAACCAGTGCCTCCCAACCCAACACTTCCCCCCATTTTGACGATTATTTAGACATTCAATACATTTATAATATTTATCCGATTTTGACATCACTTGGACTCAAATGTTATTTACTTTTTGTTGATTCAATCGATTTGTCTGTGCTTTGAGCACAAGAGACCAGTAATGAGACATCAAATCAATTCATTTGATCCACTCTTCAGACAAATGCTTCAAAACTGAGTCATAATGTGTGAGAAATTTTATTTCATTTATATTTCAGACAAATGTTTAAACAAATCATAGTTTGTATGAAATTAAACACTAAATTGCTTTCAAATCTGTTGAGTGTTTAATGAATTGATTGTTTCAATGAATCCTTAAATTATTGTCAAATGTTTTTGTGCTATAAATAAATTGAAATATTGTTTGCATTTCGTGTAAAATAGTTATCAATTTAATACACATTTTCGTTGAAAAACTAATTTAAAGTTTTAATTCATTTATATGTTTGACAATCAGTGGTTCATAAGAGGTTCACAAAAGTTAGACATAATCTTAATATTCATTGAAAAACTGCCCAAAAATACTAATCTCTTGTTTTTCTGAACAAAATTTCAGTGCTTTTTGTGACTAAAAATTGTTTCAAAGATTTTGTACTAAAAACTCTGAAGTCTTATGAAAACAACTCATAATTGTTGTCAGTTTTAGGCATTATTTGTCATATTTTCTCATTATTTCAATAAATAATTACATTTTTATTCCTTTGCTTTTTTCGTCTAAAATCTATACATGTTTTGCAAGATATTAACGAAAAAATTGAATATTTCTCAGACTTTTAACAAATTTTTCCTCAAATTGTTTTCAATTACTTTTCCTATTATTAACATTACATTTGGTTTTGGTTTTGATGTTTATATAATATATTTATACAACTTATTGTCGTTTTGTTTATTTTTAGTCAATTTTTGCATTCAATTGATTATAACATTCAAATAAATCCATAATAATTAACTAAATTAAATGCAATTAGAGTGTGTCAGAGCACTCGCACTTAATACCAGTGCCTGTGATTTGAGTGTAGGCCTGTTATGTCCATCACATCAATGAATGATTTATTTTTTTAAAAGTAGATATAAATTCAATAATTTTTGAACTGATTTCACAGTAATTAACGCATTGTTTGCTCTGATATTAACTTTTTCATCGATTGTTTATTTTTTGATTGATTTTTCAATTGATTTATTCATTCAATACTTTACTATCGTTTTGCTGATCATTGAAATACTGAGTCGTTCATCAAATTTAACGATTATTTTACAATATTTTCATTGACTCTGCGTTTGTAATAAAGTTTTTATAAATTAAACATTTCTTTGAAATCAATACTATATTTACTGAATATTTATGAATTCATTGAATGTTTTATATACTATAAAGTGATAACTGAATTAAAGTGTAATTGTTTTCATATAGTATTAGATTTTAAGGTCGATATTGATATTGAAATTTGATCTTCAGTTTGGAATTTCTGAGACATTTTTCAGTTCACTATTTATACTCAAAAAAAACTTGTTATTTGTCTCAACTCTTGTCTCAAGTCATACCTCAGACTCACCTGAAATTCACAATCAATTGCAAACATTTTTTTAGTAATAAATTAGTATTTTCTCTGAAATTGAAAATATATTGCTTTTGCCAACCATTTTAAGGGGTATTTCAATGATGAGAGACATTTGCAGAGGAAATGTAGTTTAAAAATGATGGAAAGTCTGATTAATTAATTTCAAATTCAATATTTGTTTCCTCATTTGAAAATAGTTTAATCAAATTCATTGAAATTTTATCGATAGTTATATTTGGATAAACACTAATCAATATTCAGGTACTCTTTAGTGGACTGACACCCTGTGCTCGCCATTTGGACATTTTCAACCTGTCCTTGATTTGTATGAATAACATATTTATTTATTGAGTCCTCAAATTGATGTATAAAGTCCTCAAACTTCTGATTGATTGAAGCCTTGATTAGCACTGGTATTCAAGTGCGATATTGTGCCGGCATTTGACAATAAGTGCTATTCTTTGACAATAATTACTATTAAATGAATATTTTGTTGTATTAAACCATTGAGTAGTGAATTGAAGACTGAATTAATTAAAAGCAATAATATTTGAAATATAATGTTATTTTATGTTCACTTTTATTGCTATTAAGTTTTGTTAGCGTTAGTCCAACACAAGTAGTTTTGCAGCTCTGGCTGCTCGGCTGTGGAGGAAAATGTTAGCAGAATGTTAGCACCACTGCATAGACATGACTTGTTTAGTAGGCTTGCAAGCGCTGGTATGCTATCATCTATCCCTAACCAGTCATCAATGGTGAACATGTTGTTGCAGTTGTACTAATCATACATCCATTTTGCCTTTTGGTCGCACTCGGCGTAAATGTTTTGCTATTAATACTCAAGTAAGACATGATTTTAATGAAGGATTGGGTGCTCTATCAGTGTGTCTTAGATTTGAATATAAGTCCCAATTAGTGAGGTTTGCGTCTTATCATTGCGTCTGCGATAATCTCGTACTCAGTAATAGAGAGAATGGTATTCATAGCACTGTTTCTCTGCCTGTCTTTCCTCTATTGAGTGTCGATTCAATGAATTACATAATCATTTTGTATATGTATTTGTATTTTAGTTTCCAAAGAGATATTAAGAAATTATAAATTGTAGACATATTCGCATAACAGTGCCCTCATTGTGATTAATTGGACACAAACCCCATACCCATCATTAGTGCCCTGTTTTCACTTTGATTTGGTTTGTGTTCAGCTTTAGTGTTGAATTCATTGCATTCGTATGTATTGTAAGCCATATTGACATTTAAACAGTCATTGAGTGTTGTATTGGTTTGCATTGGACTGCCATATGATATGGCATTCAGACTCTTATCTCATGGATTCAAACTGTATTTAAGCCATTGTTTCAATTGAATCCCTAACCGATTCACACCTTTGTCTTTACAGATGGTGTACAACAGTTCTGGTTCAGCACTGAGCAAATGAGCTATTCTCCAACATCACCGCCAGGTAAGCGAGCCGGCCTTCCCGGCCACTGTTTGAGTCCCATTTTGTCTGATTAATCACTACTGGAGTCGATTAAACAGTAATTGATTTGTCAATTAAGTCTTTGAGTGAAATAGTTATCTGTTTTTTAGTTTTATTGGATTTTATTAGATATGAAATACTCAGCAATAAATCAGTTATTCTTATGACAGGACATGACCTTCACTACAGTGTATGACATAATGTCTGTTCCAAAGGGAAAGACTGTTTCCAAATGACAATTGAATTGATTTTAATTCAATTTATAGTGAATTCAATGAATTGACGACAAATTTGTTTCATTGATATTCAGGTGGAAATAATGGACAGAGTTATCACTTCAAGATACTGGTGCCTGCAGTGGCCGCCGGAGCTATTATCGGCAAAGGCGGCGAAACCATAGCTCAACTCCAAAAGGACACTAACGCCAGAGTGAAGATGTCTAAGGCCAACGACTTCTACCCGGGTATGTACTATGGCTTTCATTATTGCTTTCATTTTACATATCATTTGTCATTTGATATCGATTTTCACAATTCATTGCATTACTTATGAATTGATTTGATGTCTAAACACAAACTAATCAATCGATTAACTGTTGGAAACTTAGGCACAACTGAAAGGGTTTGTCTCATCTCTGGTTCGGTCGACGGTGTCCTCAGAATCCATGAGTTCATTATGGAGAAGATCAAAGAAAAACCCGATCCTAACGCCAAGATTGCCATTGATTTTGACCACAAACAACCGGCAGAACGAGAAAAACAGGTGAATCTCACAAACAATTAGCGATTTATTTGAATGAAATACCCCTTAAATTGGTTTTAACCCTGAGTTTAATTAATGTTGTAATTTAGGTCAAAATACTGGTCCCCAACAGCACTGCAGGAATGATCATTGGAAAGGGCGGTAGTTTTATAAAGCAGATTAAGGAAGACTCGGGCGCTTATGTCCAGATATCGCAGAAGTCTAGAGACCACGCGTTGGCCGAGCGGTGTATTACTGTTATCGGAGAGATTGATAATAACAAGAAGGCCTGCGCTATGATTATCGCCAAAATAGTAGAGGACCCCCAAAGTGGTAGTTGTCTTAATGTCAGTTACGCCGATGTGACCGGTCCTGTGGCCAACTTCAACCCTACCGGCTCTCCCTATGCAAACGCCGGCAACTCTAGTGGCGGAAACTCTGCGGTCACTAATAGTAATCCCAGTTATAGTTCAAATGGAAGTCTCAATAGTCTGAGCCCAACGCTGACCAATAGCTTCAATAGTCCGCAAAACTCTGCCACACCGGGAGGTGTAATGCAATTCAGTAGTGTTGGTCTGAGTCCGGCGGCCGTGTCCTCTGGAAATCCGGCGCAAATGATAGAGAGCTTGAGAGCTATGTTGAGAAGTTGTGGTTATAATGAAGACGCGGTTTCGGAGATATGTTCGGCAATGAGTACTCTTGCGAACTACGGAATGTTGGGGTTGGGGTTAGGACTGGGAGGTATGTTCAACTCTGTGAATGGTGCCCCAATGATCAGTGGCCTGAGTATGGGAATGGCAGGCACGCCAACCAACAACTGTGGTATACAAATGGGAAATCCACAGCAAAGTGCAACTCTTTATACATCTCAAGGCCCTGGCGTTCCCGGAATGGACCAACAGTCCTGTAATAACGTCTCTCAAACCCCTACCGGTAGTGGTGGTAACGGTATTTTCGGTCCGGTAGGCTCTGTGGGCAACAGTTTATCAATGGGTCACAACTACTCTCCGACCCGAACTGACCCCGGAGTGAATCGCATGCCGATGACCGCTGAGTTCAGTATCGATCCATTTCGTCGCTCATCGCCATCATTAGGCTCTCCGGTCACCGGCCCCTCAACCGGACCTCCATTGCCTATAAATAATAACTCATTCGGTTTAGGAACGGGTCTTCATAGTCCTGGGTCTCTGAGAAAGAGTCCAACCCCTGCCGACCAATCGGAAGGCAGTGCAAAGATCGAGGTAGAGATCGGGGACAATATTGTCGGTGCAATACTAGGTCACGGCGGGAAGTCATTGGTTGAGATCCAGCGTCTCTCGGGTGCGAACATACAGATCTCAAAGAAGGGGATCTTTGTTCCGGGCACTCGTAATCGCATCGTTACCATCACTGGCACTCCCAATGCTGTCCAAACGGCCCAATACCTGATCGAACAACAGATAACAGAGGAAGAGACTAAGAGGGCCCGACAGAACACCACTCTGGGCACTGTCCTCCGCTAGTGGACACCCGGACCCCTGTGTTCAAGGAATCTGTTCTCACATTTGTTATCGTCTTTTGATTCAAATTCTAACAAAAGAAAACATTTATATAATTGTTGTGCAAATTTCAATCACATTTCAAGTCGACCTGTCTTTCCCTTTCCTCTGTGAGGGACAGTTGGCTTTAGACATGAATTATCGCTAAAATACTAATATTTAAATTGAATTTTATTGACATTAAGATGAGTTGTCTTCTCATCTGTTTCGGTGATATATATCAGACGCGACTTTCAATTGATTGCCACAACATTTGACACAACATTTGACACATAACTACACAAAAGCCACAAAACATTATCAGACCTTCAGAACCACTTAGACATCAATCGATTGCCAACACACCAGACAACCAGACATTTGCCCCAAAAGGCGATAATAGAGTTATAAACCGATCCTTGAAATCAAATTCAATATATATTTTCATTTAAAATCAATTATTGTTTGAGTTTTTAGGTTTAAATCCAATCATTTTCTCCTCGAATACAATACATAACTAAAACTCCATTTAATTAGTAATTATTTAAAAGCAATTTGTTTTCAACTTGTTCAATTTGTGTTTTCAAAGGTGGAGAAATAGTTTTTTATTTTTTTTAACCCTTTATTTGCTTACAATTTCCTAAAATCAAGTGAAAGAGTAATTGTCTCTCAATTTGTCTCTTAATTAATACTATATTATAATTATAATCCGTTATTAAGACTCGATTAGTATATGATTAGTATATAATTGATATATAATTGAAATATTGATAACATTTTAATTGATTGAATGCTTTATTTTTAACACTACTGAGTGCCTGCGCTATGGTTTTCATTCCCATTCGCTCATTGTTTTAAGTCCTGGTGTTTAGGCTAAGTCAGACATTATTACAAATATATTTAATTATTTTGTTGTTATTAATTATGTATTTAGATTTATGACCCCTTCCCTCCTCCTCCTCATCCCCTTTCTCCTCCTTACCCCCTGCTCTTTGACCCACTCTTTCGCTCTTCAAATGTGTTTTTTTCCTTCTCTTTTCTATGTCTAACGTAAAGGGAATTGAATGCACCACTGGTTTAGTTGTGGCCATAATTCCCCTTAAATTTCTAATATATTAATTGTATTTAAAGAAAAATTTGTTAAAATATTTCTGAATTTTTTTTTCGTTTATTATTGAAATCATTATTAATTAAAAATAGGATTAATAATAAGATTAATAAAAAATTTAAAGTAATTATAAGTTTTAGGACTAAAAAGCAAACAAAAAAATGTTTCAAATGATAGCTTCCGACAACTAATTGAATGTTATTTACATTATTGTGATTTTAATCCTATTTAAAGAGGAGATTGAAAAAACAAACAACAAATCAATTGATCATTAAATTGATAGTCAAAAGCAATTTTTTATTTAATGAAATACTGAATCAAAAACAAAACGACATTTTATAAATTATGCCATTATTTTGTCAATAATAATAACATTCACACAAATCAATAGCATATGTAATAATAATTGACTTCTAATCCCGACGTCTTTCCCGTTATTTGTTTGACATTATTATCGATCATCAGCTCATTCACCGACAAATAGACGACTTTTTTCTCAAACAAATCTTCAAAACCCCATCAGATTTCAGATATTTTCGAAAAGCCATAAAACAACTCAATTTCAATACCTTTCCAGTCAATCCATACCGTCTGTGAGGATCTCGCAGACAATCTTTCGGTTCAGTTCAATACATACAAAAAATTCAAAATACTATATCACAAACCATCCAAACAATGACTTAACTATCGATTTACGGATAAATTTACAAATTATTTGAAATTAGTTTTAATTGTTTTGTTATCATAACTGATCTACAGATCTGTAGTGAGAGAGTGCCTCTGCATTACATTCAATACACAAACGAAATACATCTCTAATTAATTAAGTTTTTTGATTAATTGATTGAAAATATAGTGAAAAACAAAATTACATTTAATGAATCGTCAAAACAATTCAATTATACTTTCAATACATTTGTTTCACAATTTGTTCCCATTTTTATAGAGCACTGAAAAAAAGTAAAACTAAAGTAAAAAAAAGAAATGAATTCTTATATGAAATACAAATTATTATTAACTATTAATTACATGTAAAACACTTTCACATAAAATAATAGTTTAAGAAAAAACAAATTAATTTTTGAATAATTGATAAAAACATTTGAAATATTGTCAAAAATGAATGAGTATTATAGGAATAATGGGATTATTATTGTATAAAATTATAACTAAAACGAAAAAACATAAAAATAGTTTAAATTATTTATACAAACAAATCATTTATGAACTATTGAAGGAAAGGGTGTTTTTAACTTAATTATAATAACTGTATATTAATTGGTATTAAAAAAAACTATTTGCTTTAAGTGTGATTCAACTGCCGATCAATGGCTCAAACATACCGTTTAATTGAAATACTTTTCAAATCAATTAATATAAAAGTGATTTACATATGAAAACATTTGTCAATTATTTTAATCAATTATTTCATATAATTCTATCAAATCTATGGCTCTTTTCCTATAAATGCTTTCAATTATTAATTAATTTTAGATTTTTATCAAATAATCAATTAATTGTGAAATAATTTGTTTCTTTCACTCAATTATTAGCTTTTAATCTAAATTTAATGCTTATTTCAAATAACGACTGCTTTTCTCTGTTGACCGACAAATCGGAAAATCAATTCCCAAAACATTGAAAAACATATAAAATAACTAAAAATTATATTTAAATCTTAAATAACTATAAATTTAATCATTTTCTGGGTATAAATGCGTTGATATATGCGTTGCTGTGATAATCGTCTTAACATTAATTCAATCACTGAGTGAAGGGAATGAATGAATGATTTATTGAAATAACATTAATAACGAACTTATTATACATTTTATGACTAATTGTTTGTATATTTTATTTATTTTCTGCTAATCTTTGTCTTAAAAGCGGATCAAATGTTTTGCTATGAAAACGTGCCGTCGTTTTGAAGAGATGTTTCAGTTTTGAAGGAAATTTGTTTTTGTATTCATTTGTCGTCTAATTATTGCCGTATTTGTGAGTCATTGGCTGTAATTGTGTTTATAATTGCTTTTTCTTCAATGAATTGAGAGTTAATTCACAAATGATTTCAGTTTTAGATTTCAATGGGTTTTTGATTTCAAAACCACTTTTCAATTGAATTGGAGTTTAGACTGAAATCATATGATTTCAATCAAACCATTGATTAGTTTGAATGCAATTCACAAACAATCCCTTCATTACATGAAAACACGTGTAGTTGTAGTGAAAGTCAACACATGTTAGGAATGGGCGGTCTTTTCCCACTTTAACGTATGGACAGCGCATGTACTCCCAGTGTTGGCACTCTTTGGACGTCCCCTCTCATTGGGTTTACGTTACGCTTACTCAATACATAAGTGACAGACCACTAGTGATTGTGTGTCAATTGCAAATCCCTGACCCATCCTTCAATTGTTATGTACTCTTATGAATGAGGCCTAAACTACTGACCTCTTCTGACAAATGATTACAAAAATGGGTTTTAATTGAAAAAAGTTTATAAAATAATTGATTTTTATTTCAAATTCATATAAAAACAGAAATAATTTTAAACAAATGGAAACACAATAACTGTTTGTCCTCTCAATCGTTGGTCCAATTGATACCTTCGAAGAATGGATGAGTTATGATCTCTTCAGAGCCGTGTCGTCCCAACCGTTCGCTTGGGTTCGGGACTAAGAGCTAAACAATTGATACGATTAGACATTAATCGCAAATATAATACAAATAATTACTTTATTTATGAGATCTTTGGCCGAAATGGACATAAAGTGCGGGAAATATAGTTCGGTATGACTTGTGATGCCGTTTGGATAATACGATACTAAAGGCTAAACAGTTTGTCAATAATTATACCATTTGTCAAATGACATACCCTTCCGGACAAGAGCTCAAACGCCAGAACCCCGAGTGTCCACCAGTCGCACAAATCAGTGATTTTATCGGACTTAAACACTTCCGGCGCGACATACAGGTGCTCTTTAGCCCAGTCGTCGATCACATCCAGTGGCGACTCATTAGAGAAGCATTTATAGGAAATGCAAAGAATGTTGTTTTCGGTTAACAAAAGGTTTTGTGGTTTTAAATCAAAATAAATTATTCCTAATTTGTGTAACTGTTGTAAACACTTCACTATCTGTGAGAGCCATACCCGGGCCTCGTCTTCACTCACTGGTGCTCTATCTATACCGCCGTTTGCGTTGTCGTCCGTTTGATGAAACACTTCGGAAATGGGTTTTGAGTTGAATTGACTTAATGTTAATTCAGACTTAGATTCTCTCAAATCGTTGCTTCGGTTTGTAATAGAGTTCGCAGTTTTGGTCATATATTTGGTTAGGTTTAGGGTTTGGTCCACATTCTTGAGTATACCTCTGGCTTTGGCTAATAGTCCTGATATGCCTAAGCTCTCAGTCGATGGCTGTCTTTGGGATTTACTTAAAGTCCGGTCTCTGTTTGACAATTCATAGGAGGAATAGGGCTTTGAATCGCATTCAGTGATTGAGTCGATGCTATCAATAGAGTCGGAAATGTGTCCCAAATGACAGAGCGATGTATTTCGGCCCCACTTTTGCTGAACAAACGCATAGTTATTACAGAGCTTTGAATAACTCTTTGACGGAATGTCGTAATCGATTGACTCAATGCTAACCAAACTCCCCGACGGAGAACAGGACTCCACTGAAGATGATTTGTGGAGCACTTGCTGTTCACTGATTGTCTCAAAAACACTGTTTGTATTTGCGATGAAATCATTTGAATCGCATTCAGATCTTGTCCTCGAAATTCTTCGGCCAGAGTATGGATTGTCTGCAATCAGTTGACAGTCTTTCTCATCGAAAGTGAACATACAGTCCGGACAGGGGGATAGACATGTGCTGCTCTTTGACAAAACCCTGTCCCAGAGTTTACCCCCTTTTGCGTATTCAAGTAACAGAAAGATCGCGTATTCGGTCTTAAATATGCGGTAAATTTGAACCATAAATGGGATGTCATTCGGGAAAACACTTTGTGCTAACGTTAACCGATTTGTTGTCAAACGAATCGTCGGTTTAATTGATTCGCAAATATTTGTTTTGTAAATGACTTTAATTACGAACACATTATCGGTAGTCGTGTCCACAACTGTCTGCAATTTATTAGATATGAGACCAATGACCTTGAATTTTGATAATTCCTGTGAAGACCCGAACCAACTCTGAACTAATGAAACGTTAAGTGATTTAAACGGACTTTCCTATGAATTAATGAATCAATTGTTAACAAAACCATATAAATGACAATCAATTGCCAGTCCATACCGGAGCCCATCGACGGCTCGGTTGGAATGCATTTGTTTGTGAGAGGTATGTGTCGTATATGTGCTCAGCTCTCGTCAAATACTGGAATGTCTTGCGTCTAATCGACGCCTTCTTCTCGGAATCGGTTTCATTGACCACTCCTTGCAATAGTATACCGACCGCACACTTGAGTGACTCAAACGCCGGTTCCCATTCATTATTGTCTTCGTGCTGTTGAGCCTGTTTTAAAATGATGGCCGCATCCAATAAATACGTGTCCGCTTCTAAGGGTTCATTGAGTGTTGGCTTTGAAATCGGATTCTCGTCTTCAATACCATTAGAAATGTCTTCAATTGTATTGTTGTCTGAATCACAAGAAATACTGAACTGTTTTGCAAACAAATCGTTTGAAATGTCTTTTTCGGTATTAATCTCTTGGGAACTAATCATCGATTCGGCGAAAGGTCCGGGAATTTCGACGTTCTCTCCGTTACCACTGAATGTTGTCTTTGATTCTTCTGATTCTTTAATCTCATTATCGCACGACTGGATCGCATAAATAAACCAATTCTTGGAGTTGTCTTCACTTTGTTCTTGTGGCGAGTCTTCAGTGGTTTTGTTGTCTTTTTGCACCAATGGATCAAATTCTGATAATTTTGTTTTACTGTTCACTAAGTTGTGTTGATTTAGCGAACTGTCCATCGAATGGTTTGGTGTCGAGTAATAACTGCTATTATCACTGGTATTGTCACCACTTCTGTGACTGAAGTCATCGCTTAGATTGAGATTCGGTTCCAACGGTTGCGGCAAAAGATGATTGTCTTCTTGTGTCGGACTATCGATCACATGATGTCTGCAAACGGTTTTGAAATTCGTTACCGATTTGTCAAAGAATTGGACGAAAACATTGCTCGTGAATAGCGGCGGGTGTTTGGCCGCAAACTCCAACAGCTCCAGCGCTGACCGCCGACGGGTCTCAATAACATCGGCATCGAATCGGCCAAACAGTTTCGGGTCAGGGAATGACGGAAACACACCCTTCAGGTGCAGTGAAAAGTGTAAATGACTGAGACTTTTGTGTAATTTCTTAAACTCCGAAAACCTCTTAAACGTCACGATTTCGGTAATACCTTCAACCGATGTCTTCGGGAAGACACGGGAAACCACTTTATAAACAGTGAATCCCTTTCTGTGTCTTTGGGGTTCAATCACTTCAAAGACACGAACCCAACCATCCGTTTCCCTATTCATTGCATTTCACCGAAAGTGTGGCCAATAATTGGCCAAAAGTTTGGACAATAATTGACCGAAATTTGCACAAAAAAAGTCAATTCATTGATCACTAAAACACTTGAAGTGAACGCCCACTCAATGGACACAACATTTTTGTTGATAACATTTGAAATGACTTTTTCATTGATTTAATCAATAATTAATTGTTTTTTCAATTATTTCTTAATATTTTGTTTTAGTTTTCAATCAATTTGTGGTTAATTTTGTGAATAAAAACATTTGAACTGAGATTTTGTGTGAAAAACAGTGCAAAACATGTATAGATTTTGAGCACTTGTTTACACAGCGATTGCAAAACAGTTATTTCAAAGTTCAATTGCACCTCAATTTTCAAGTGCCCTGAGCTCTGAGATTACCCCCTGTTTTGCCCCTGAATTCAGTCAATAGTGAGAGAAATTTTGAAAAATAAATATAATTTTGGAGAAAATGTTTGCAAGAATTGAATTTCAATGCAATTCTTGGATTGGATTTCAATATTATTATTGATTTTTGTCTTTAAATGAAGTTTTTATTCAATTATTTTGAATTACATTTGAATTGAAAATAAATATTAATATTAAAAATGAATTTCAATTTTGATGTCAAAAGAAATTATAAATTCTGTGATTTCACTGCAATCATGAAATAGTTGTCATAAATATGGGATAACAGGGATATAAAAGGGGGAAAAACTATTAAAAGTTTCAAATTACTCTTCAACTTCAAAATCATAAAACAGGGGGTTTAAATATTATACCCCTTATTAATAGTAATTTATTGAAACAGTAATCATATTGTGATGTGTTTTCACATTAATTATTGAAATATTGATAAAAAAATAAATGATTTATTCATCAAAACATTTACTAATTATTTGGATTATTAACGGTTCCGGTGAAGAGTATAGTGGTTTTGTTTGAATCATATTTACTCATTAATAGGAACATAAAGGGACGGTTGGCTTCAAATCGTTCCGGGAATTCAAGGGATCGGGACATGAATGCTATGCCTTTGAATAAATTGAGAATTCAATCAAATGTCAGACAATAGACGACTGAAAAAGTGGTAATACCTGTCGCAGCGGCCGCTTCTGTGCCCTCTTCGTTGACCTCTATTACCGCCTTCTGTATAATATCGCCGATATATAGGCCGAGCGGATCGGATGTAATGCCCGAAAAGTTTGCAGATTTTGGGTCAAAGATTTGTTTTATTCCCAGTCTTGACAGCACGGGAATCAACGGTAGAGTCGACTCGATCTTAAATTTCGGTAAAAACACTTCCACTTTGACGGCAAACATGTCATTAAGCAATTGATTAAGGGTTTGGTCATTAAGTTTGTATTTGAGTTCTTCCACAGAACTGTCTTCTTCAGGTAATAAGACAATCAAAACTGTATTACTCTTTTCATAACCCAATTCAATGGCCGAACACTTGAGGCCTTCACTTCTGGCGAACGGAAACTTCGAGGTCTGAGACATCATCTGTACGTCAACTGCTTTCTCGCAGTTTGTCTTAAACTCTCTTCTTGTGGTCATCTCTGTCTTGAACTGTGATTTCCACAAACCCTTGAAATATATAGCATTCGTTAAAACCATTTTTGTGTTGAAATCCAATTCATCGAAGAGTTTATCGATCTTTCCATTTGTGGCCCGTTTTATGTCCGCATTAATCACTTCAATGGCCTTTTGGTTCTCGCCCTCGAAGTCCAGTTCCTGTGAATTGGCCGCAAAACAGGTCTCAATCATACGCTTATATTGTGTCAAAATCGGGTAATTCTTGTGTGAATACATGAAATTAGCGGAACTCAAGACATTGGCGTTTGATTTCACACATCTGTCCACAAGTGTCTGATATTCTTTGGCCAAAGACTCGTATTCTTCGGCAGTAATTGTTTTACCGAATAAGACATTCGAGAGCTCTTCACCGCTCTTGTTGTGAGCGCCCAGTAATGTCATCGCCAGCGCCGTCGACAACGAAAACGGCGAGAAAACAATATTATTCTGAGTGTCTGTTGACAACACTTTATCCAATTTAAGCGCAAAATCAAGTGATCCGGACTCTACTGTGGTCTTCATATCCTGAGAACCAATTGTTTGAATCAAAACTCCTATAAAAATAATTCAATAAAACAATGAAAACAGTGTTTTCTCACAGACTTTCACTTCAATAGTGAATAACTGTTTGAAAACTTGTTTAATATTTACCCAAAATAGTGATCGCAGACAACGACTGCACAGTTGTTAACATAATAGCAATGTTTTTATCAAAATGTAATAAATCTATGAATTATTGCCACAAATATAGCACTAAAAACACAAAACAATTTATGGTTTATATAATTAAGTTGTAATTCAACTGTAATTCAAACCCTTTTTTGTAATTTTATAACTTTTAAGTCATTTAATCCAAGATATGATTAAATGCTTTCACTTTTTGCATACAATTCTTCAAAGAATAAGTGTTTTTATGGAAAAAAAATTTAAAATAAAAGAAACTATGAATTCATTTCTCACTTATGAATGAAAAGCAATGAATCTATGCTTTGAAACAAATGCTATGATTTATATACCAATTAAGTGTAGGTTTTGATGAATAAAATGTTTGGAAAACACATTTGAGGGCAAAATATCTGATACTTATTGAATGAAAGAGAAAATCACTTTCACTGAGCACTTGATTTGTTTTATTTTGTTTGCACATCGGGTGCGACTGTTGTTTGCACTGACTTATTGTCAAATTTAGCCATTTTTGAGACAATACTCAACAAAACTCTGTCTTTAAGCGCAGTCGGCATATAATTAAGGGCGAGAAGAAACAGTCGATAAACAAATATAGCACTCGTTATAAACACTCGTGGATTTACTGCCAGTACTGCCTCATCAAAGACACTGAATAGATCTGACGATTGAAAAGATACCGGACATACCATTCCGTTGTTCTTTTGCACACTTTTATGATAATCACTGAAATAATTGCCATAAAGTTGTCGTTTCTTTTGATCCATTGAACGCCACATTTCACTGGCATGTGATTCGTGAGCACTCATGAGGTTTGTCAGTCGGGCGTAGTCTCCGAGTCTCACAACAATCACTTTTACACCGAATTTAGTTAATTCTAAGCGCAAGGCATCGGAAAGGCCTTCAATGGCATACTTTGTGGCACAGTATACACCGATCCCCGGAAAGGCAAGTCTGCCCGTCACTGAACTAACGTTTATTATTCGGCCTATAATTCAAATAAATATTCATTTCATTCAAATTGTTCTCAATTTTAATGAATTATTGAAAACTGAAAGTAAGTATTAATGTCAAGGATATAGCCGTCAATATATCCATCCATCCCTTACCGGCGCAGTAGTAAATCACTGTCTAAATGTGTGCAAACATTGTCTGAGTTTAAAAGGCATTCAATTTAATGTTATTATTGTTTGTTTGGACTATTTTTTAGTGTTTTTTGGCCTAAACTTCACTTTTATTTAAAGTATTATTCGCTTTGAAAACGATTTCATTTGTAAATCAATTGTTTCGCAAATTTGGCAAAAGTTTGTGAAATAGTTTTCAAGCATTGAGTGAATCATAAAAGTATTGAATTCATGAGAAATACCCAAACGTTTCATACCTTTAGACCCAATAATAAGGGGTAAAAATGTTTTCGTTACGCGTATTGTTCCCAAAAGGTTGACATCAATTTGTGATTGAATTTGATTCCAAGACATCCAATCAAACTCACCCATCACTAACACACCTGAGTTGTTGATCACTGCATACAAGCCTATTGATGGGACAGGTATTCAATGATTAAAAAAAGTTTTTTAAAGTTTGAATGCAAATAAGTGTTTGAATATTGGCTTTCATTTAGTTTATGGTAATTGTGATTCATTACTACACTATTGGATCAGTTAAGGGGGTCTTCAGTATTCAGGTTAAACAGTATCCTAAAGCTCAGGGTATTTTCGGATCCATAGAGTAGTGAAAGCTTGTGTTGAGAGAGAAAAATAGGAAATAAAAAAATGTTTTTATGTTTTAATTAAAGATTTATTTGAAATGCCTTTAAGTCTTAACTGAATAACAATTTTGTGGTTTATTTTTGGCCAAACATTACTCTCAATGAAAATGAGGACAAACTCTCTACTGGTCTCTCATTTGTGTCAAACATGAAATCAATTATTATTTAAATCAAACAAAATGTTAACAAATTATTGCAAAACATAAAGACATAGGACATGACATCACCGCCGATGACATCGCTTGAGAAGACATACCTTTGATATCATTTTGTTTGAGGTATTCATTGATTTGAATGAACGCCTGATTTATATCGCAATCATTTGTGACATCCATTTGAATCAAATGCAATCTTTGGTCATCGGATGACAATTGACTCAAATGTTTGGCTCCTTTGCTGTTGATATCCAAAACCGTTGCGAAAACAATACAACCCTTTCCGTAGAAATGTTTGGCCAATTGGTGTCCAATACCCGAATCACAGCCTGTAATCAGAATTGTCTTATCCGTCGGTGAAAACCATTGATTAGGATTGAAGAAGACATTAGACAACTGCCAAACATAAGCACCGATTCCTATAATAATGACTAATAATCCGATCAAAAGAGTCCACAAATCCATCACTTCTTTGACAAATGGTTTGATTTTTTGCTGAATTTTAAATTCAATTTAAATTTTGGTTAAAAATAATTTGAAATAAATTTGTTTTTTGTAACAAAAACTGCAAAAACGATAACAAAAGTGATTCAAAGAGTACTTTAAACTTCTTCTGGAGTTTTGAAAACAAGTTTTGATGAGATTTTAGTGAACAACACATGCGTTGAGAACTAAACATGTGTTTCAATGCACTGTCAAAAGGGGTTATGATATTTGTCTTATGTTTGACAATACATGAAAACTAAGACTCATTGGTGGAGACATTGGTGGAGACATTGGTGGACACATTAAGCACTGATTGTCTTTAAACACTTTCCAACAGACAATCAGTCCTTAAAGTGACCACCAATTCGTCCAACGCTTACAATCACTACACGTTATAACACCGAAAAAAGTAAATGATTGGGAATAGCCTTAAAAAGATACATGAAATGCCGTTCTGGGAAATTTGGGAATCTGTTGTGGATGTACCACAAATATGATACAGATGTGCCAATTGAGTCAAAGCACTGTTTGTCATAAATCTCATACACATGAGATTTAATTATGATTTGTGTTGGCCTTCGGGTGCGACCAAGTAGTGGCCACTTCGGCAACAATACGTTAAAAACGATTTGAAAGCAAAAAACGTTTATTTAATCAAAAAGTACGAAAAGTAATGACAAAAAATCGTTAAATAAAAATGTATTTTTAAAGCGTTTGTCTTCTGATTAGTTAGCCTACCAGTGCTTATGATCAGTAGTGACCACTGGTGTCACATTTGTATATGTATTATAAAACATTTCAATAATTTTTAAAAATGACTTAAACAATAAAGTGAATGATATTAAGTGTGCCAACTTAAAGTGTGCCAGCTTATATAGAGACTCTGCACACTTAAGCTCCTCTCACTCTATGCTTATCATATTTCATTCAATAGTTTTAATGAAAAAGTTTTTATCAATTGATATAAATTTTATTTCAATTTTTATGAAAGACTTTTGATTTGTAAGACATTTAACACCAAATTTGTGGTCACGAGAGGGCAATAGAGCCGACATTTTCATTACATTTTCAAGCGATTTGTTTTTCAACGTTTTTTGTCATAATTTTTGATACGATTTTCAGTAAATAAAACGATTTTAATTCAAAACGTTTTCGTCTAATAATTGTCGACCGTTTGGCCAGCGTTTGGCCACCGATTTGGTCACAAATTAATGACAAAAACAAATGATTTAATAATTATTTAAAACGTTATATAAAACTGATTACAAAATACCGTTCAATGGTTTACAACTCAATCACAAAGTATTGAAATAATTGTTTGTTTTTTGGTATTAAATGTCAATTCATTTGAAAACATTATTTTTGATTATCAAATAATTCAGTGAAAGGTTATTTCATTTTATGAATTAATTTTTCATTCATTTCTTTCAAATTCCGATTTTCTATCTCAAGTTCAGTGATCCGGTTCTCCAGACGCCAGGCTTTCATTACCGCATCATTTCGGGAGTTGTTTGCAGACACCCATCTCTTCATGATATCCCAGGGGTCAAAATTTTCTACCCCCTGTTCCTGTGCTCTACGTCTAATATAAGACTTGATGTCTTTTAGCGAATATTTCTGTATAAATAAAAATACATTTAATAAATGTAGTACAAAGTAGGGAAATAAGTGTTGTATTTCTGTGTGCTTTGAACAGCCAGTCTTTGGCTGATCGACAGGTATTTCATGAATCAAACCAAAGGTCTTCTTCTTCTTTGTGTGAACCGAACGAAGCCTTAACTGTTTCTCCTGATAAGAGGGACCAACGAGTGGACAGTTAGTCACCCAATAATTACCTAAACAAAATCGGCAGTTGTGACAGTCAATGATAGTGTGGTTCAATGAGTAACAGATCCCACAATATGGATGCTTTTGATGGATGCCTTCAATCACTTCCTGAACAATCTTTCCCTTTAAGATCACGTTTCGGATCTCCTGAAGCACTCTATGATTGCTATCTTTTGGTCCAATGATTGTCACCAAACCTCTTTGCGAAAGTCTCGTATTGATGACAGTATTAACGCCAAACCTATTCCGCAGATCCCGGGTCTGAAGTTTCCGAACCCCTTTGCGGCCTATTTGTCCGTCCATTGAATTGGAGATTAATATCTCTTCGGCCAAAACCCAAAGCTCTAACCGATTGCTTCAAATCTGAGGTTTAGTTAATTGGTTAAGACATTCCTCTTCAGAATCAGTGTCTTCTTCCGCACCGGGTAGTCTATAGGCCACTAAAAAACAAAATCATTAATAGGCTGATCCTTATGTGCGGAATGGTGTGAAAGGAACGATTCAAACACCAAACCGATTGCAGACAGGACAGGTATGACAGTTGACGATCAGACATTAGGTGTACATCAGTTGTTGGACAACACTGGCGGTCATACCTGTCCTCACATAAGAACAGTTCCATTCTGTGGGGTCGGGTCTAGAGGTCGGGTGTCGTCGGCGCCGGAACTCACTCTTTGTTTGCAATGTTTGGCCAAAAATGATAAACAATTTGAAATCAATTTATAATTTTATTAATGAATTGTTGGCTAAAAATAAAACCAAATATTAATTGAGTTTTAATTGAAAACAAAAATCAATTAATTATTACTTATTTGTGACCAAAAACACAATCAAATCAATCAATTGTTAGCTAAAATCAAATCAAAAATTAATTGAGTTTTAATTGAAGACAAAAATCAATTAACACTTACTTTTGAAACGCAAAACACATTCAAACGCTGTTTGAAAAACATTCAAATGATTTTCAGGAAATCACGTGATATTCCAGAAACAAAAATGATTCAAATGTTTTGCAAAACACATACAAAACATATGAATGAATGAATTCTAAAACATCTCATCGTTTTAACAATAGTTTTGAGAAAAACGCGTTTAAAGTATTGTTGTATTTATTTAATCGAATGTCAGTTAAAGGGTTTTTAAATACAATATTCATTGATTTTAAATGTATTTGCATTCAAAGACATTAGGAATTCTTCGACTTTAGGGGCATTTTGGACACATTATCTCCATTGAAAGTGTACCCGATAATTATTTTACAGGTGTATATGATAATTATACGTCGTTTTAAATTGAAAACGAGAATAACCTTGTTATCATTAGATGTTTTAGAATTCATCGATTCATATGAGTCTTTCGCCCCTTTTTTCAGTGAAACGATTTACAAATTGATTGTTAAATAAAATGCTTTTGATTTGAAATAAAAATTTATTTTCAGTCGAAATATATTTCTTTTCAAACATTTGTTGATTAAAACTATTTTTAACTTCAATTAAAAAATCAATAATTAATTAAATAATTATTTTTTTTAAACAATTTATTCATAAAATTAAACCAAAGTTTCGGTCAAACCGTTGATATTATAAAGTATTCAAAGCATTGATATTCACTTCAATTGAATTGAAGTGATTGTCATAACATTAGGCGTAATAATTGGGTGACACTAAGAGGTCAGTGATTACAGACAACTGGTCGTCAGTGAACCGCAGTTTATGGTCTCTCCAACTGTCGTTATGTGTGCGCCGGAAGTTTGAAAGCGTTTTCTTAATTGCCGTCTATTTTATGCAAATAATTATTGATTTGTGTTTTCATCTCAACTCAGGCTATACTCACGGGTATGGGTTGCGGATCATTCAAATGGTAGGACAGGAACACCAGAATGTCGGGCATAAATTCGGGCACATTATAGGGAAAGGCGTTAATGCAGGCGCAGAGACCAAGAATACCGCTGTGTCTGAGCGTCAGGTCTTTCGGGTCAACAATAGTCGAGCCATTCGTTTGTCTTATTTTATTCAACTTATGGTTGGATTTTGATTCAAAATGTTTGATGAGATTGTCGTCAATCTTAATGAACTCGCAGTGCAAGAGACCACTCAATGTCTCGGCCGTCGATTCCCGCACTTCAGTCCTCTCATCACTCAAGAGGTCTAAAATCATTTGCTTTATGTCTTTAATCCATAACTCATTGTCCATCAAAACAAACAGATTTGAAGAAACCATATATTGAAGGAAAGTAGCGATGGCTGACCTCGCGTGCCAATTGGCCAGAGAGCAGGCCTGAGATCATAAGTTTAGTAATGTTAGTCTACCGGCCCTTAAGAGTGACATTAATGTCAATTCCATACCTGTTTCGATGTATCGATTGCTGTTTGAATGGCGTCGGGTGTGAGTAAGGCATGGCTTAACATAATGATAGCGAAGAACGACTCCCTAACCAACTCCTCGTCCGACGTCTCGCTTTGCATTTGACATAACTATTGATTCAAACAATTGTTTAATTGATTTAATAATTAATAAATAGTTTATTAAAACAAACGATTGGAAGGAATCTAAACATCTCTGGCGGCGCACTGTAGGCCACGCGCGGGACGTTTCCGACAATCCATTTGCACATTGTTTTCAATAAATTCATCGCATCTTTACGTTCAGGCGATTGAGAGGTAAAGCCATTCAAAAGATTCAATTCATTTTTCTGATCGGCGTTTGTGTCCAACCCTTGCGTTTGAAGCACTTGTAGTCGAGGAATGATTTTATCGATGAATGAACTCCTTTTGGGCGACAATTCAAAGGTGTTCGGCAGCGCAGGGATCTGGACGTCAAACATGAATATATTGCAAAGCAAACTGTGGTATAAATCAAGTGTTGATTACAATTGCATTAAACTATTGATGAGATACCATACCTCCCAATCCTTTCTCTAACGTTTTGATAGGAATGAGTCAAATGATTGTCCTCTAAATATGCCAACAATTGCTGCAACACTAGAAGAGAACGCCATTCCTGTTGTTGGACAGCGCCGTGAAGTAAATACAGACGACTGGCCTGAAGGAACGACGACAGGATCTCCGCACCGGCTTTTAACGGGTCATCCATAAAGATAGATAGAATCCAAGTGAGTCTTCGGGCGTCTCTGTTCTCAAAGATAGTTGCACTACAAGTGCCCCAATCGCCCAATGTTTCGGTCGTTATGTTATTGAAGACCCGTTTAATAATCGGCTCTAAATTTGACCGCAATTTAGAGAACTCTTGGAATTCCCAGTGTTTAGAGCCGCGGATAAAACCAGCGATCACTTCAGCGGCGCATCGATGGGTGCTCTCCTGTATGCCGGCCACGAATTCATCGATCTTTGGCATCAATAGATCCATATTGAATGGACCGAAGTTGCGGAACAGCCCTTTCCACAACTGAAACCGTTTCGATGAGAACTTGTCTTTTCCTTTGTTCTCTTCGAGCGATAAATAACTCAAAAACTGATTTAAGAATTGCTTTTCAGAGAACTTTTTGATAACAATTGATTCGCTTTCAGACATGTCCTCAGCTTTCGGGCGGCTTTTGTCGTAAACTAAGAGAGGTTTAGGAAAACAATAGAACCCGACGTGAGGTTTGTCTATGAAATCAATTGCGTTGAAGTCCTCTTCAGTGTTGAGCACAAGCGAGACATTGGTCTGAAGCCATGTGTTATCGTTTGGCGAAGACTTGAATTCAATTTTATTGTGTTTTCGTTTCATTTGTCTTAAGACTGAACTGAAGGCTGCGATCGATATCTTCCGTATGTATAGCGTGTCGTGGATTAAGTTATTCGTGAATAAGTTGACGGCACTGATAGGCAGTGGGATGTCGTGTCTGATTAACATACTTACCAATACATACGACAACTGATAATATCTCCAATGCCTGCAAAGCAATCATAATTTAAATGTGTTTTAGAGAGGAATGGGTGGAAAGACTTACAGATTTGTGTTCGACATAAGAGACACCAGTTTTTCGACCAAATCTTTGTACAAATCATTGTTAGTGTCGTTCCGTTTCGCCGCAATTCTCAGCGCTTTCTCGATCTCCTGTTTTGAGGGGCAATCGAATGCAGGCTTCGGTAGACTTTTGTTTTCAGTCCAAACCTTTATAGCCATTTGGACACAACTGTCCGGAATGTCTACCTTTAAGGCTAATGTATCAAAATATTTGCGGACATAACCAGTGATTTCCAAATCTAATAACCGAATAATACTCGGCTTCTCCGAGTGCTGTGCGTCCACTAGTGCTGGCCATAAGAGGTTAAGCGTTGACCAGTCCCGCGATGTCAACAAAGAGCTACCTTTGCGGCCGAGGATCACATACAGTGAGCCTTTGAATTGTTCGTGATTTGCGTTTTGCTCTTTATTCAGGTTTTTAATTACTTCGGGAAGTATTAAACGATACGAATAGGGGAACGACCGAAAACAGTTGAAGAGAACGTCCTGCGCCTGACACCGGACTTCACTGTAATGACTGGTCGCCAATAGTATCAAGTCATTCATCAATTGTTTGTGTAATTCCGTGAATTTGGTCAACGATTTGTTCATTAATCGCATCTATGGTTGAAAAGTGTTTCAGTTATGACACAAACACTCAAATCATTGCATCACTACTGACCTCATGCTGGAGGACAAGCCTATCAACCATTAGAGCTCTGATGTGTTGTTTCTTTTTCGTCAGTTTGTTCTCCAATGACTTCTTCACCACTTGGAAGCCCTTCCATCGGGTGTCGAAGTCATGTTTAGTCACTCCCCAGAAAAACATCACATTATTGTAAATCTAGTCATCATTTCAGTCATTAATTCAATTGTCTTTGTCATCAATAAACAAATCAAACCTTTAAGAGACGGCACAAGGATTTGGTGTCGTCTTCGCATGAGTTGGTCAGATGTACTAAAGTCAAGCGCAATGTCTTTAATACCGTTTCCCTTATGTTCTCATTATTGGCAAAGTTTATCACTTTAGAGCCGACGGACTCAACGATTGAGGAATTGTTTGCAATCAATGATTCATAGCTTAAGAGGAATACAAAGGTTCGGTAAAAATGATAATCCAATGAAAGCCTTACAGAACGATGTGATCCCCGTCCCAAAGCGGTAGAGCAGTGGCGGCGCCGGTAATCGACTCCAAAATTATGAGTAAACTTCTTTGCAGTTCTTCTCTCGAAAAGGACTTCTGGTTTTGAGTCCATTTATGCAAATCATTTAATTCCGTCCATAAGAACCGTTGGAGCAGTTGTTGAGCAAAAGCCAACTCCTCTTCACTGGACTCATGCCATTTGACATTGAGGTGATGTACGTCTACAGTACAGCCCCAATCCCTGATCGGCAAATCCTTTTCAAACTTTCCGTATGTGTCCCACGATTTTGGAATACTTCGGAAATCAAGTGCACACAAGAGGGTCAGCGATTTGAGGACGTGTTTCAATATAGCGCTTGAAAGCAGATAACCCTTTCGGCACTTGAGGTGAAGAGTTCTGTCCAACACTTTGATGATTAGGTCACTATAAGTGACCAAATGTTTGCCATCACAGCGAACTAATTCGGAGATAATCTGTAAACTGAAGAGCAATTCGTGGTCTAAAAACTCTTCGTTCAAAATGTCCTCACTTTCCGTGAGATTAAGAATTAGTTTACAAAAATGTGGCAAAAATTTCCGCAGAGAGAGCTCGGCGTTGGCCTAAAGAGTGGACAGCAATGATCAGAATCAAAGACACAACAGTTGTTAACCATTAATACCTTAGAACAAGAACGGACTAAAATGGCGGCGAATTTTCCCGCGACTTTGGTCTCGAAGATATGACTCGAGACAAACGAATAGAGTTTGTCGACTGCGCTCTGCATTGGATTAAATCATTATTAGATTTGATTTAAGAATTTAAGACAAAATATCATTACTTCTAATATCTGTGGCGAACACTGAAGAAGAATAGACCCGAAAGTAGAGGACAGACCGACTTCTATAATGCCTTCTTCGGCATTCATTCGCTGGTTCTCCTGATCTAATCGATTGGTTTGCTCTAAAGAACTATTTTCTATTAATACAAAACACCTGTCCATGAATTGTAGGACAAAGTCCTCGAACTGAGCGGTCGCTAAACACAACTGAACCTCAACGTCGGACAAATCGGTTCTGGTGTCCACAGCGGAAGAGCAGTCCATTATCGGTATCAGTGTGGCGAAGGTTGCGATGAACTGGAAGGTAACCATACATTTCTTCATATCATTTACATCCAGTCCGTCCAATGAATTGAGCAAAAGCGGTAACACATGAGTCGGTCCTTCGGGATAGAATCGGTTCTCCCTAACCAGTGCTCTGGCAATAGAGACCACACATTGCATCGAAGCCGACAGTCGGTGCGGTTCTGTCAATGTCTCCAACGCAGAGTACATCTTCTCGAGAACCGGAGGAATAACTGTTTCCGGTCTTAAGAGGGAAAGACTTTGAAGGGCTGTCGCCGACTCTGCGCTCCCGAAGCGACTGAACATTGAAATCATCACAACATTGACTATACTATCAACAAATTTATTGATATCCTCTTCAGTCAGTTTGTGAGAGTCGGGAACAGGTGTTCTCCACGAAGGCTTTCTATACCGTTCCCTATGAATCCGATTGATGAAAGTGGCCGGAAGTTTGAACAGCAATTGCTGTAACTTTAGGTTCCATTTGCCTGTATTTGACGGATGATAGTAAGACTCAATAGCTTTGAACAGCTTTGTTACGTGTGTTTGGCACCGGGATGTCGGGCCGAGCATCGCTACCAACCAGAGAACTACTGAATTAATGTTGAACACACTGTAACCCCGAGTGATCTGCACTTTATGTGAACCGCCCATCAAATTGAAACTTCGGATCAAATGAGTGAATATCTGAGGGATATATGGATTCCAATCGATGTAACCGATGGTGTCGTTGGCCAGTCGTGCGAACAGTGATATTAAGTTCTGTTCCCAAGAAGGGGTGTTCTGTGAGGACTGCCATAAAGTCATCATTTCATGAAACCATAGTTTAAAGCCATTTTCGTGCTGTTCGGGCGGTAGGGCTGTCGGCAAAAACAGCTCCAAATAAGCGGTGGCTTTAATGATAACCGTATCGAAAGGACAGAGAAGTGGTCGCCATTCGGTCAGCATTTCTTGTGTAGACTCAACCGAAAAGTACGGCCGAAGACTTCGGATCAGGTTTTTGATTGAGTTCTCGTAGTTATCGGGAATGAAAAGCATTCCTAAGTTCTCGTAATGAGAATACAGTGTCCTCTCAAACAACTCATACAAAGGCCGCCAATGGATGGTCAGGTCATCGCGGGTTATAAGTTCACGCTTTCTGTACAACAAATGGCAATAAAATTGTATTTAATTTTAAACAAAAAATGAGACCAAAAGTGAGGACAGACTTAAGTAAAGCCGACAACACGTTAGCGAAATGGGAGACACGATTCAACTCCAGGCCGGGTATGAGAATCACTTCGTATAGGGTTTGTATGAAATAGATGTGATCTTCTTTGGAAAGGGTTAGTCCATAGAGACGTATAAACCTATTGGCAGTCGTGGGGAAGGAATGGCTGTTTTCAGTGATGTCTGAAAATGGTTTAAACAAATGATTCAATACTTAGAGAGATCTGAAATCCACTGAAAGCCGTGTTTGTCGTTCAGGAGAAGAGTTCTTCCGATGTTGGCCTTAATCTGCGACAAGTATTGAAGACATTCTTCATCTAAACCATCACTATATGGAAGATATCTGTTGTAAACGATCTCTTTCTGTGGTTCAAAGCACAGGCGACCTATCCTTTCGTTGCGGAACTCCTTTCTCTCATTGATTTCATTCAATGAATCAATTGTTGAATCATTTGATGAAACACTTTCTTCCATCAACTGATCCATTGATTCTTCGGTGGTCTTAAAGTGTGGTTTAAATGTTTACTTCAAATCCCAAACCAAAAGCAAAAGTCATTTAAAACTCATTGAATTAAAAGTCAGACAACTGTTCACTGAATCGTATGTTTTCGACATAAAGTACGTCAAGGTTTGAGTGAAGGGAAGCGGAGGTTATCTCAATCAATGATACATTGATTTTATGAGCAGTGGATCCAAAAGTAGACTAATTTTTGATTGTATTTACTTTATGTATGTCTTCTATAAATTGGATTCAAATGATTAGACATTAATGATGTTATCAGTGGTTAAATGACTTGCAATTTGGAGAACACTATAATTGAACACTAATTTAATATTTGCCCCCTTTTTAGGGGTATTTCTATTTATTTTGCCGTCAATTGCAAAAAAAATAATAGATTTTTAATTCAATTAAGTTATGTTTAATTTATTTAAAATTATATGACGTAATACAATTTTCTTAAACATTTGCCCCCTTATAACTTTATTGCCCCTTAATTACAGTAAAATCTATTTATATATACATTCATTATAACCACTAAAACCAATTATAAAACAATTACACCTAGATTAAATATATAATATTTAATTAATCTTGGTTATAATTTATTATAAATTGAGAATATCATATTTAATAACTCAATTTAAGGGGTATTTAAACAACAATTAAGTTAATTGTAATAAAACGTAATTATTTTATACCCCTTTTGACGCGTCATTGAAAACAGAGTTTTAAATGAAAACAAAACAAACAAAACATCAAAACATTTGTCTTAAACTCAATTCAGAAGACATTCCTTCAGACGATGTCTGCAATGAAGAAGTGTTTCAGTCATTCATATCTCTATCAGAAGAAGACGACAGAAGAAGAAGAGATAATAAGTCTAAACGTCGGCGGAAAGCGGTTCAGCACTTCCCGACAGACACTGACATCCATTGGCGACACTTTCTTCACAGCCCTTCTCTCGGGACGCATATCATCACTTCGGGACTCTTCGGGCGCCATCTTTGTGGACAGAGATCCGAAACTGTTTGCAATTATCCTCAACTACTTGAGGACACGACAACTGTTTGACACAAATGACTGCAATTTGGAAATGCTTTTACACGAGAGTCAGTTCTACGGCATTACACCACTTGTCCGCCGATTACAACTGTGCCAACACTTCCACCGGAAGCCCACGTGTGGCGGAGACCTACTCTTCCAGGCACTCATCCGCAGCAGTCGGTCAGAGCCCGTCCGACAGGTGGTCGCCCACCACAACGCCATTGCCGTCGCGCACAACCATATCGTCACTTGTTATCGACTGAAGGACACAATGGGCTGGCAATTGGTGTTTGAGTCCAAACCGATTGACAGCACTATAGAAGAGATTGCTTTTTATTACAACTGTGGAGTCGCGCCGTTGACCGGACCTAAGCTTATGCTCGCAATCAAAGACCAAAAGTCAATAATCCGTTTGTGGTCTATAAACGTCTCCCACTATAACAACATTAACGCCAATAACAGTAGTGATAGTAGTGGTGGTAATACCAGTGCCACTACCAGTCCTCAGAAGCAAGAGATCGGACGCTTTCATCTCAACAACTGTTTCATTAATTCAATGTTTTTTATTGGCTCTCAATTGGGTATAAAAATTAGGCTTTCCTTCAGATTTGGCTTTAATTTTATTTCAATACCTGTGCAGTGGCTTTGGGTAATGAACGCGGAAGGGTTGGTGTTTGGCACTCGTCTTCTCAGCACTGGTTAGTACAAGACTTAAAACAGGGATCAACTGAAGTGTCGGCGATCACGGCCTACGATAAGGCCGGCTGTAATTTCCTATTATTAGGCTCAGGGTTGGGATCAATATATTTAATAGATATGCAAAAATTCCCCCTTCGTATGAAGGACGGGGATCTACTCATCAATGAACTCTATGAGGACCCGGAGGGCGAGCAGATCACTGCCATCTCCTGCTATTTGACCCGAACACCAAAGACAAACGGAAATTGGGTTGAAATCGCTTACGGGACTAAAGGTTAGGCCTTTATTGCGGTTATTTACGATTTAACCCCTGTTTCGCACTCAAAGGGGGAATCGTTCGCGTGTTAGTACAACATCCCGAGACTGTAGGACACGGACCACAACTGTTTCAAACATTTAAAGTACACCTGAATGGCATCGAAAGGGTTATGTTGAGTGAGAAGTACTTAATAAGTGTCTGCAATAAAATGCATGTCAGGACGTGGACACTCACCCGATTCAGGGGCCGGATATCAACCCAACCCGGCTCTACACCGCACGCCTCATTCAGAATCATTAAGTTCGATGAAGACCTGTTTGACGAAGACATCGAGTCTTCGGCCAATAGTAAGGCAAACGCCGGCAGCTCTGGTCTGTCTAACTGTGATGTCGGCCCCTTTGGAGACCAAGACGACGGCGACAAACAAGTATTCATCGAACGATTTCGATCTCAAACCGATTCGGCGAATGTTTTGACCGCTTCTAACGGACAAAAGATTTGTTCGTTAACTTCAGTGGACAGTTCGTTAATCACCGCTTATTGTGTCCACGAGTGTGAGGCAGTGGCGATGGGCAACAGATCGCGCCGTTATATACTTACTGGTCATTCAAACGGTCATTTACAGGTCTGGGATTTGACCACCGCTTTGGATTTGGCGGCCAAATCGGGTCCATTAGAGGCCATCACTAAACGACAGATTTTGAATGAATTATTGAAATAATTATTAATTTATTATTTGATTTGAATTTTATGTCATTTTAATCAATGTTTTCATTGTTTTCATTGTTTTTACAAATTTATAACAAAAATAATTAATATTTTATTTAAAATTATATTTATTTTAATTAAAATACTATTCAATCCATTGATGAAAACAGTGGTTCCCCTCAACAGGTTTATTATACCTGTGCTCTCCATCCCAGGTATAAAAAGTTAACTTTATTGTGGTTCACGTACTCTTTGAACGATGCCTTCAATTTAAAAGTCAATTTGAAAAACATATGACTTTTTTGTTTACATTTTGTGCTTTAAATCAATATTTAATTGACAATTGATTTGAAACTTATTTTCATTGAAAATGATTTATTGTTTCAATTGTTTTGAACATTGTTTACACAAAAATGGTTTAATTGTTAACAAAAGATGACTTTTTGGGATAAATATCGCAATTATATATCATTTTGGTATTAATTTGTGATTTAATTAAACAATTATTTAATCAAATGTTTGTTTGAATAGGATTTTGGGTTTAAGTAATAACTATTGTTATGTTATTATGTTAAGCGCAGCCTTTGATATCATAAGTGTAAGTGATTTCAAGCTACCGGTGCTCACAATTAAGTTACCATTGAATCCACTGTTAGGCAAATGAACCGAAAGTGAACTCAAGTGATGACAAGGGCTTCAAATGCAACAGCAGTTCTACCGGTGCTGTACTTATCGCTGATATCCTTCCCTGTCTTCTCATCAAAATCATTGCACCGTTTGTGTTCACAAACGCAAAGTAATTGTCAAATGATTTCAATATATTTAAAATCATTTATTTTTTCCCTCAAATAGTATAAGCGTTTCATTTGTGGTCACACTTTCGGCTCTCAGTCTTATTATAACTTCATTGGCGAACAACACTTACCTTTCATACTTTGGTAACGATTTGTTCAATCATTGATCACTTGATTACAAATGAATTGATTTCAGGCATAGTTTGTGCTTCACTTTCCAGTGGCTTAGGAGAGACTACTTTTCTCTCCTATACCTCTAAATTTGATGCCCGGGTTATTAGCTATTGGTCTTCAGGTGAGCGCTCATAGCATTTACAATACAGAACATCGAAACTTACAAATCAATGTCATCTTATAGGTACCGGTGCTTCCGGTATATTGGGTTCAGGATCATATGCATTACTGACAACATTGGGTTTGAGTCCCAAAAATACTTTATTAGTTATGTTAATCATTCCAATACTAATGGCACTGACCTACTGGTGCTTTATTAATGAAGAACCAAACGATACAAATAGTTCTTCTAATCATGAAAACGACATAAACTCTGTTCCCATTGAAAGCAGTGATGAAGTGATTCAAACAAATAGTGTTTCAAATGATTTGACATTTTATCAAATGTTGTCTTATATTAAGGTATTCAACGATAAAAACAATTTAATTATCATTTCATTCAAAATATTGTCTCAAATGACAGAAACTCCTGAAATATATGATACCCTTAGGAATGGTTTACTTCTTTGAGTACTTCATAAATCAGGGATTGGTTTGTATTATAGCTTATATTAGATTGAAATTAATTGTAATCACTTGTAATACCCCTTAAAATAGTATGAATTGGTTTACTTCCCTAATATATGGTTAACACAAGACCAACAGTACCGCTGGTATAACGTTGACTATCAGGTGCTGATTATTAATTTGATAATAAATATTAAACCATTACTTTGTTTTACCCCCTGTTTGACAGATAGGAGTATTGATCTCTCGATCGTCTATTGGTTTCATAAAAATCAAAAGACTATATATTTTAGCGATTCTTCAGTTCATAAACGTTTGCATTATTTTAACCCAAATTTGGGTCCAATTTATGCCAAGTATTTGGGTTATGCTATCTCTAGTCCTATTTGAGGGTCTGTTGGGTGGGGCGGCGTATGTGAACACTTTTCATCGACTTTACGTTGAAGTGGGCGAGAAGTACCGAGAGTTTAGTCTAAGTATAACAACACTAAGCGATTCAATCGGTATAACAATCGCCGGATTCACAGCACTTCCCGTTCACAACGCGATTTGCAAACGATTGCGGTTTTGATTCAAATATATGTGAATTATATTTCACTTTATTTTTTATGTTTTATTTGTTTTTCAAAGTATTTTATAATTTTCTAAAATTGTGTCAAAATATTGAAAATATGTTTAAGTTTTTGTGATTTTATTTGAAATAACAAACAATTTGAGCGAAAAATTGAATAATATTTATATAAAAAGAGATAACAATTGAAAAACAATTTTCAGTTAATTCCCAACCATTGGTTCAGTTTATTGTTCAAACCCGAGAACCAACCGGTGCTCGACTGTGCGCTTGTCTGAGGACTGAGATCTGATTCATAGTCTTCTTCATTGAACTCTTCGTCATTGATTCTGAAGAAGGAAGTGATAGAACTCCGACAAAGTGGACACTTGTCTACCCTTTCAAAGCATTGGGCGCACAGACAGGCGTGTCTGCACGGGAGGGTTGCGTGCGTTATAAGACTTGTTTGGCAGACAACACAAAACTGCTTATTCTGTGGCGTAGTGTCCACTTCAGGGGTGAAAATCTGCTGCAAATTGAATATATTTCCTGACCTTTGCTTCAGGTATTGAGTGATTAGAGCGGTATTTGTGGTGCAAAACGAGTCCTTCAAATGGATTATTGAAATCAAACAAACCTTTTGTGAAATAAAAATAATTAAAACCTGTTTTAAACAAACAATTAATAGACGACTGACCACATCGTTGTCGTTGAGTTCAATGCCGTCGTCGTCATCGTTGCGGACCTTATATTCAATGATTGATTGATTGAACACTAAATCAAAGATTACTCACAATTAAGACAACCAAAGGATAACGCGTTCGCGGATTATATCCAAGACTTTCGCCGCTGAAGAACTGATTCGGAGGTTTAATCCAATGAAGGATTTGTTCATTTGTCTCATAATATCTTTGCATTCAATGAAAACAATTAAAAGATTAAACAATTGATAAAAATCTAAACAGAGATTACAATTCGGGTTCAGTTTTGAACAGATAGTGGTTCGCAATGAAGCTCTGGTCAAGTAATGACTGTCTCATTGGCTGCCAATCGGTGGCCAGACTGTAGTGGAGTTCCTCAACATTTGTGGCCCAAAAGCCAATCACCCAAAAAGAGTTGTCACACATTAGACTCAGTTTAACACCGGATCTATAATTATCACAATTAAGTGATTCTTCGGTTATCTTAAACATAAAAGGATTCTTCAGTTTAACCATCGATTGAGCGCTCATTTGCTCTCTGTTTAGATGAACGGTTGAACCGCCGCTCAAGACATCCATTCTTCTGGAGATGGGATTGAAAATGGGATTTAAGTGCCAATTGATTGATAGGTGAGTGAAATAAGGGGTAAAAATGGATGAATACCTCAAAAATATAATAAAAACGGAAACAATTGATATGAAAATCAAAAATATGTGAAATTCATTGGTTTTTATCATTGAATCAAAGGTTGAATAAAAAGGCATTAAATTAAAGAAAACCATTTTTTCTTCAATTAATTCACTTTTAATTAACTTTTAATCCACTTTTAGTTGTCTTTAATTAAAATCATTGCAAATAAAACCCAATTTATAATACCTTTTGATATAAAATTGATTTAAATATCGATTGAATGGCAAAAAAGTGTCAATAGTTTTGATGTTTTGGTCATTAAATACAAACAACAATAGGTTGTCATAGAAACCAATGGTTAAACCAATCACAGCATTGAATACTTGTTTCGTAATCTGTTTTCAAATGTTTTTTAGTGCAATACCTCATACACTAAAGTACATAGCATTTAACACTTCATAGATTTGGCCTGTAACAGTTTGGTTAATCATTAACTAGCAATTAAACTGAATGCATTGAATGCATCAATGTTAATTTGATGATAAAATAGTATTTAATTATTAATCTTGTTAAATTAATAATTGATTTTTAATTCACGTTTTGTTTATGTTTTCAATTCATTTACTTTTGGATAAACTGTTTGTTTGTTTACTTTCATTGAAGTGTTGTTTGAAGTGATGAATGAAAACGTGATTTAGTTTTCAATTAATTCATTGAATTAACGCTTAATTTGATTACAATTTGGTTTACATTTACAGCACTTTAAGTCTGTTTTTGATGTCAAACATGAGTTCAAACAAAAACAAACGTAAAAATTGATTTGATTTTTGAGATTTGAGTTGAAATTTAAACCAATTTTTTTCGCCATTGATAGGAAAGTCACCCAAAAGTGAGGAGAAATGTCTTTTTTGTTTTCATCCCAACACTGATTCCGTACTCTTCGGCAAAATGATTAGATTTAATGACATTTATGTTCATTACTATTGTTTGGTATTGTTTTGCAGTCAAAGCACTGGTATTTCAATTGTTTTCACCGTTTAATGCATTGCCTTTCAGTTGTTGTCTTCGGGTCTCATACAGAAAGGTCAGGACTCAGAAGGCATTTATGGCTTTCTTATTGAAGACATTAAACGGGAGCAGAAAAGGGGCGAAAAATTGAAGTGTAGTTTCTGCAAAAAGCCCGGCGCAACCATCGGGTGCTCTGTTAAGAGTGTAAGCGATTTACTATTGATTTACTGTTTCAGACATTTATCGGTAATTATGTCTTATTTTTAGTGCAAAATATCGTTTCACTTGACCTGTGGTCTGAAGAATCAGACATTGAATCAGTTTTTCGGGGATTTTAGGTTTGGATTCAATTAATAGTCACTTATATTAAACACTCAATCGTTGTTTTGGTCACTCTTTTAGTTCCTATTGTCTGAAACATCGGGAGAAACAGACGTTTGAGGCCAACGATGAAAGCAATGACTTGTGTCCTATCTGTTATACAGCCGTTAAGTTCGATGAAGGTATTAAAGTGTTGGCCACTCCTTGCTGTACAAAACTGGTGCACCGCTTATGCATTCAGAAACAGGCCGTAAGCGCCGGCTATTTCTTCAAGTGTCCACTTTGTAACAACAATAAGGAGTTCAATGAAGTGATGTCTCGTTTCGGTATTTATGTCCCAAACCAAGACGCCTCGTGGGAAAGGGATAGGAATGCTTTCGGGGAACTCTACCAAAGACACGACCAGTGCGACCAAGAGATATGCCTCTGCCCTCAGGGACGCAAGTTTAAGCTGGAGAGCGGCAATTGGCAGCTATTGCTGTGCGCCACCTGTGGCTCTAAAGGCACTCATTGGACATGCGTTGGTACCACTCAATGGGTGGACAGTTGGGTATGTGAAGACTGCAAAGTGACTGAAAGAAGGATTAATGAATCTCAAGAGTCGCCACAATCGAGTGCAGAGACAGTCGTTCAATCGGACGACGGGTCAGACATTGAATTGATTGACACGACCGCCACTTGCGGTGCATCGCAACCAAAGAGACGCAAAAATTCATCGATTCGTAAGAAAATACAAATTTTTATCAAATTTTAATCATTTGTTTGAAATTACTATTTGCTTAAGAAATCGGTGCCAAAAGAGATGCCATTCAGACAAAGGATGTCGGAATTCAATGCGAATTGGTTGGAGTCGACGACTTGATAGACACCGACCCTATTGAAGACATCGATGACTATATTATCAGTAATTCTGACATCACTTTCATTCCATTGAAAAAAGTGGACAGAAGTGAGGAATTCATTGATTTGATTGATTCGGACGACGAGTGTGTTGTCATTGATTAGTCTTTATTACTATTGAAGTAATTATTCCTAAATTTTGATCTGATTTTTGATATTTTTTTATTATTTTTGCCGTTATTTTCCACTTTTAAGCGAAATATCGGTTTTTGAATCCATTTTTTTCGCTTTGATTATAATTTCAGTATTTTTTTATCATTTCATGAATAAAAACGAAAATAAAAATTGTTATAAAATTATCAATACTTTTGAGAAAATAAATATCTTTTGAAATGCAATTCAATATTTGTTTTGATTATTGAATTCATTTGAATTGAATTTTTGTGCAATCAGTGGAGGAATGGGTTTAATATTATATAACATTTAAATCTAATCTTTAATTAACACAAGACTTCCAGTGATAACAAGTGTTTTGTTGTAATTCTGATATTTAAAGGCTTATATCTGGGATTCACCAGAAGGTGGACTACTTTATAAATGAACATGGTTAATCTTTGTAAATGATATTTCACTTATTATCACAAATAATACCATGGTTTTTGTAGAGAGGGGCCTTGGTAGGTATTTAATCAATTATTACCCTTTCCTTCAAATCTTCTTCTTTTTTGACAACTTCTTTGTCTATTCAGTTCTCTTTCAACTGATTTATTGAACAAAACATGAAGTTTTGGGACAAATATCGCAATTATATCTCATTTTGGTATTAATTTGTGATTTAATTAAACAATTATTTAATGAAATGTTTGTTTGAATAGGATTTTGGGTTTAAGTAATAACTATTGTTATGTTATTATGTTAAGCGCAGCCTTTGATATCATAAGTGTAAGTGATTTCAAGCTACCGGTGCTCACAATTAAGTTACCATTGAATCCACTGTTAGGCAAATGAACCGAAAGTGAACTCAAGTGATGACAAGGGCTTCAAATGCAACAGCAGTTCTACCGGTGCTGTACTTATCGCTGATATCCTTCCCTGTCTTCTCATCAAAATCATTGCACCGTTTGTGTTCACAAACGCAAAGTAATTGTCAAATGATTTCAATATATTTAAAATCATTTATTTTTTCCCTCAAATAGTATAAGCGTTTCATTTGTGGTCACACTTTCGGCTCTCAGTCTTATTATAACTTCATTGGCGAACAACACTTACCTTTCATACTTTGGTAACGATTTGTTCAATCATTGATCACTTGATTACAAATGAATTGATTTCAGGCATAGTTTGTGCTTCACTTTCCAGTGGCTTAGGAGAGACTACTTTTCTCTCCTATACCTCTAAATTTGATGCCCGGGTTATTAGCTATTGGTCTTCAGGTGAGCGCTCATAGCATTTACAATACAGAACATCGAAACTTACAAATCAATGTCATCTTATAGGTACCGGTGCTTCCGGTATATTGGGTTCAGGATCATATGCATTACTGACAACATTGGGTTTGAGTCCCAAAAATACTTTATTAGTTATGTTAATCATTCCAATACTAATGGCACTGACCTACTGGTGCTTTATTAATGAAGAACCAAACGATACAAATAGTTCTTCTAATCATGAAAACGACATAAACTCTGTTCCCATTGAAAGCAGTGATGAAGTGATTCAAACAAATAGTGTTTCAAATGATTTGACATTTTATCAAATGTTGTCTTATATTAAGGTATTCAACGATAAAAACAATTTAATTATCATTTCATTCAAAATATTGTCTCAAATGACAGAAACTCCTGAAATATATGATACCCTTAGGAATGGTTTACTTCTTTGAGTACTTCATAAATCAGGGATTGGTTTGTATTATAGCTTATATTAGATTGAAATTAATTGTAATCACTTGTAATACCCCTTAAAATAGTATGAATTGGTTTACTTCCCTAATATATGGTTAACACAAGACCAACAGTACCGCTGGTATAACGTTGACTATCAGGTGCTGATTATTAATTTGATAATAAATATTAAACCATTACTTTGTTTTACCCCCTGTTTGACAGATAGGAGTATTGATCTCTCGATCGTCTATTGGTTTCATAAAAATCAAAAGACTATATATTTTAGCGATTCTTCAGTTCATAAACGTTTGCATTATTTTAACCCAAATTTGGGTCCAATTTATGCCAAGTATTTGGGTTATGCTATCTCTAGTCCTATTTGAGGGTCTGTTGGGTGGGGCGGCGTATGTGAACACTTTTCATCGACTTTACGTTGAAGTGGGCGAGAAGTACCGAGAGTTTAGTCTAAGTATAACAACACTAAGCGATTCAATCGGTATAACAATCGCCGGATTCACAGCACTTCCCGTTCACAACGCGATTTGCAAACGATTGCGGTTTTGATTCAAATATATGTGTAATCAAACTAACAATTAAAATATTTGCTGTTCAGACCAAGGGTATCGGAATTCAGTGCCAATTGGTTGGCGTCCATCACATGATTATCTGTGCATCACTTCAATGCTTATAAAGTTTATGCATATAAACCTAATTAAACCTAAATTTATAGCCATTTAAACCTATTTTTCAATTATTTTGAATCAAATTTCGCTCTTTTAGTGATTTATTAATCAAAGACTGTGAAACAGGTTTTGAATTGCAATCACATGTCTATTAAGTATCAAATCATTTGACAATTTGTTAAAAACTTTTACAAAGAATATCATTAATTCATTAATTAGTCTTCAATTAAGGCATAAATTTGAAGAAATGACAATTGATTTGTATTATATGTTGGAAAGCCCTCCCTCTCGTACTGTCCTTATGGTCGCTAAGCTTTTGGACATTGATTTGAATCTAAAAACTATAGATCTTTCAAAAGGGGAACAAATGGACCCAAAATTCATTGAATTAAATCCATGTCATTGTTTGCCAACACTAGTGGACAACGGATTTGTCGTTTGGGAAAGTCGTGTCATTATTACATACTTAGTGAACAAATACAGGCCTTCCCACCCCTTATATCCATCGGATCCCAACACCAGAGCCACAATCGATAGACTTCTTCAGTTGGATTTGGGAACCATTTATAGAAGTATTTCTGAATATGTGGTAAGAGTTCTGAAGAGTTGACAACTTTTCTCAACTCCTAATCTGATCCATAAAACAGAGACCCGTCTTCTTCGGCGGTGAAAGAGATGATCTGAAAGAACAACAATTGAAACAAACTCTCGATTTATTTGACTCAATGACCGCTAAAACCCGATTCGTTTGCGGAGAAGAGATCTCTTTGGCCGACATCTCAATTGTCGCCGGATTTTCACTACTGGAAGCGACGGACTATATCCTCAGCCAATGGCCTCATGTCTGCAAATGGTTAGACAATGTGAGACAAGAACTTAATGGCTGTTACGATGATATCAACGCAAAAGCGGTTCAAAACACTCGCGAATACATTCAGACATTGAAATTGAAAAACAATTCATAAAAAGCGTTAAAAACTATTCAAACAATTGTTTCAACGATTTGTTGATTCAATTAAATATAGTTTTAATCACTTTTGATATAAATTAATAAATAATTGTATTTTAAATGTGTTTTTGTTTATAAATTAATTGCAATTTAAAACCCAATTAAATGACTAATGATTACAACATATGAGTGAAAAACATATAAATAAAAAATTAATGACTTTTTTAAAACCGATTTCAAAAGACAACTCATATTTCACTCCATTTTATTCATCTCAAACCTCGTCGTCATTATCTCTTCGTCTGAGTCTATGAGCGCCGGCAATGCGTTGTCTATCATTGAGGTCGGAATGTTGGCCTCAATCCACTTAAGGTTGTCTTCAGTCTCTCTACTAATAAGCGATTCCTTGTCATTGGTCTCAATATTATTTCGGTTTTGAGGTCTCATTTTCATACCATCTGTTGAATGAGATTAAGTGAATGATTGACACAATACTAAAACCGATTACTCATACGCACCGAAGGCCTCGTGAGCTATTTGATGCTCCCGTTCCTCCTCTTCATCTTCACTTGCATCGAGTAATGGTGTGAAAGCATACCTGAATTCAATCCAATTATTTGCAAACAAAGAGCTAATAATGAAATTAAGTTCCAAACCTCTGGTTATTATTTGTCGGACGCCATAAAACCATAATCATTAGGAGGACAGCCGAGAACAAGACGTGCCAATAGGCCTCGTCTACCCATATCTCCTTCCAATCGGTCAAACAGTTCGTCAGTTTGTGCTGAAAATGTAAACAAAGTGTTAAAACACTAATGAATTGATTGAATGGTTGGACAATACGTTGTGGATCTGCCAAACCATGAACGCAACCGAAGCTTAAAAGACAAATCATATTCAATATTAATGACGAAAAAGCGGAAACAAAACGCAAAACAATACCCAAAACGGCAAATATCAAGGTATTTGTGAACTGTTTGTAAAGATTGAGTTTAACGACATTACGTCTTAACCGCAAGATCCGTGTCGTTTGGACTAAACTACTGAAAACCCACCAACAGATCACCGAATCGAGAACTGCTAACGGAATGCCGGCCATTAAGGTCTGGTTCGTTGGATCGTTCTTCGGCTAAAGTGTTCAAATGATTATAGCATTTGATGACATATGAAATCAAAAGACAATACTTTGTAAATACGAAGAATAGCTTCAAGTGATCCCAAAATAAAATACAAACCGCCGACACATACCACTCGATGTAATATCGGTCCCAATCGTGGCCTTAATTTCAATAAACATTTGAGTAATAATTGATTTAAACTTAATTTAGAGTTAAATCATAACTCACTTAACAATACCGAAACCACACGAGACTATAATGACTAGCATTCGGGCCAGAGTTCGCTTAAAACATGATAGTATTTCGGCGAAAAGTACCGCCCCTTTGACTGAAACACCGGTTGAATTGATTGATTGGTATTCGGCATAAAAGACCGCTTTTTCAAACATCCCGAGGAATATAACGGCTCCGATCCAGAACTGAATCCGCAATAGATCTCTCCATTGAGTAAATGACACCCAAAGCCAACCGAACGCAAAAAGCACATACACTCCACACATGACGCCGTAGAACGGAAGGAGTGGCCAATCAATAGCAGACAAATATTGTCCAGTTTTAGACTTCATCTCAATATCAACTGAGAAATCAATGAATCAATTGTTAAAAACATCAGAAAATGTTTGACAAAAAGTGGTCAAACCTTCGGCGTTGAAACGTTTGTTATCGTCGGTGGTCTCAATATAAACGGCCAACAGATAGACGCCGTCGTGAGGTATGAATATATTGCTGTCTGACATCTATTCACAAATAATTGAGTTTTAGTTTAAATACAATTAGAGTTCAAAACCCAATCCATACGGAAGTCATTTGATTTAAATCTCTTCTCCGTCTGACCACAGGAGTCGGTAATTCATTAGAAGAAACGGATTTCTTTTGAGAGTCTGCATCCGAATCAATAACGCGGGCCTCAGAGGTATCGCCGATAAGTGTGAGGAAAGTTGTTTCGGGAGAACTGCTGCACAGCCTGTCCGGAGGTTTACATGAATTGCTGGCATTTAGACCACTGATGTCTGTCTGGAAAGTCTGTGAAAACTTTGAATACAAAAAAACAATTAATTACTAAACCATTGAATGATTTGATGACAAACCGAAAGATCCTTCAAATCTTTGCATTTAATTATCTTCTCTGTGGTCTTCAAATAGTTAACCCTATCGTAGGGGTAGTCGGCTATAAGAGTGGCCGGACAGTAGTAATACCACTTCACATAATCGGGTAACTATTGGTTCAAACAATTAATTGAAATAAAAGCCAAAACTAAACCTAAATTTACGGCTATTTCTGGTCCCAAATACTCCTCAAAACACGGCGTTTCCCTTACAGTCCAACCGACTTTGACGGACAGCTCTTTGTCTGCATTTGAATCACAAGAAACTAAAGGACATTAAAATGAGATAATTATTGAAGACATGTCTAACTGTGGCTCAGATTAACTCACTTTTGATACCAATACTAGAGTTGCGATACAAAGCGCTGTGCACTTCAAAGAAGTGACACTTTTTCTGATTAAAAAGGGGGTAAAAAATTGATTAAAGAAAAACACCCTTCGATGGGACAGTGAGTGTAAGGCCCACAGACCTCGGACCCACTGTGTGACCTACCTGTGCGACAGTGAAACTCCACTTTCCCTGATCTGGAAAGCAATCAATTGATTGAAAATGAATTGAAACTAAAATTAAAGCAATTTTTGCAAACATTTTCATTGAAATCAATGTCTGATTGAAAACAATACTAAATATCTATTGAATCGATGACTCATTGATGACATGAAAACAAAATCACATTTTATTTGCAAAACATTTGAATATATTTTTAGTTTTAATTAAAAAAACAAAACAAAAAGTGATTTAAATATCATTTAATCAAAACTTGTCTTCAATTTAGTAATGATTTGTCAATCAGTTTGCCATCTATTGAGCCGACGGTCCATATATGAAGTGATTCAAGTGAAAGGGAGAGGGGTTTCAATGCAGAGGAGGTTTTTAGTGTCGCTATCATTGTCTTCATTTCATAAGGGGTTCACAAAAGCAGTTGAAATAAATGACAGAATATTTGAAGAGTTTATTCAATGTTTGGTTTGTTTTGATTGAAAACATGACGTGTTTTACAGTTTTGTGAAAAAATGTTTTGATTTTATGTTTAATTAAAACCAAAAATGAATTTTAATTTCAAAAAAAGTCTTAATTTTTATAAAAATGTATTTTTTATTGCAATTTATTTGACAAACCTTTTGATGCAAGTGTTGGCCAACGGTTCGCCCGATTCTGACCACAAGATTGAAAAATCACATTCAAATCAAATCAAGTCTTTCGATGACTCCATCTATTTCAGGATCAATTGGTTTGCCGGTAATGAAGACAATAGTGAAGACATCAATCAAGACATCCAACGCCTGAGCGCTCAGTTGGAGGACAAGTCTAATGAACCGAAAGTATTGACAAACCTTTCAATTGTTTTCCTTATTATTATTGATGGTCTGATCCCAACCCTAGGATGTGGTTCAGGACGACAACACACTATACATAACCACCGCTGCGAAAGAGAAATACGTCTGCGTTTTGCCACAAATTGATTCCGTTGTAAGAGTTCAACGTTTGGCCCCTTTATTGCCATTTTAACCCCTTTTCCTCTTTCAGACCGATTCGGACTCAAGTGATAAGAAAAATGACTCCGAATTAAGAGCCTATCAGTTATTGAAGCCGTTGTTCGCACGTGAGGTCTGTTCCTATCGTTTAGAGCAGTACTGGACGTATGAGATATGTCACGGCAGGTATATCCGACAGTTTCATGAGGACAGTACCCAAAAATCAAAGCCCACTTCAACTCAAGACTACTATTTAGGGAAATATGAATTATCGCGCCTACAGTCCAGTGAACAGAGATTTAACGATCGTTTGACAGATTTGGCCAAAAACGGCAAAAAGCGTCCGACGGTTACCGTCGATGAGAACCAATTGCCTTATATTGAGGTCAATATGACCGACGGAACACTCTGTGACTTAAGTAACACTAAAAGGTTTACTCGAGTACTCTATGTGTGCAGTGAAGAGGCCAGACATGAGTTGTATTCAATCAAAGAGACCTCGACCTGTGAATACGAGGCCATTGTGTTGTCACCCCTTCTCTGTCTGTCCCCTGAATTCCAAGTGAAGTCCGCACCTGAAAACCAAATCAATTGCTATTCTATTGGAAAATCGCCGCAAAAACCAATTGGTCTCAAATCAGTCGAAGAAGAGATGAAGAAACGGCAGTTGGAAGTGATTAAGAGTAAGGAAAAGGGTTCACCGTTTTCAGGGGGTATTTTCGATGGAAAGACTATTATCATTGGGGCCACAGATTTTGGCAGAGAATTGAAGATCAATTTGATTTCGGAAGACAACGACGACACCAGTGGTGGACAGGAATTGAGTCCAAAATTTGATTCAAAAATTTTGACCAACTTTTTGAGCGGAGACTTATGTCTACACGGAGTGAGTCTTAAATACATTTTAAATACCTTTTTAAGGGTGTGTTCTCTAATGATATGTTTGACCCCCTGTAGGGCACCGGTTGGTGGAGATATGAGTTCTGTTACGGCAATAAAGTAGAACAATATCACGAGGAAAAGGGGGTAAAGAAGACAGTGATTACGTTAGGAAAGTGGGATAAGAAACAGCACTTAAAGTGGATTAACGGAAATCCAAACAAAAGACCGAAACTAAACAAAACTCCAAAACAAGTCTCGCATTACTATTCAAACGGCGATTCGTGTGATATGACTGGAAAGGCCAGGAGTGTTGAGGTGAAGATGAAGTGCCGCAACATCTCAGGACATCCCGATTCGGTGGCACTCTATCTGTTGGAACCGAAAACATGTGAATATATTTTAGGCGTAAGTATTGATTGAATTGTGTTTTGAAATCAATAATTATTTGACAAAAATGTGTCCACAGATTGAATCGCCGATCATTTGTCAACTGCTCAGCACTGCAGACGAAGACGGGTTGTTATCTAATCCTAACCAGAGGTTAGTTGAATCGACAAACGATGACCTTTAGTGTTGAGCAGAGCTTTAGTGCCGAGAAATAACACCTTTTTGTACATAATTATAGAAAATATTGTTTTTATTTAATAAATAAATATTTATTTGACTTTTATTTCAAGTTATTTACAAAACAGAGGTATTATTTGGACAGAGGTTTGAATGAGTGTTGATATTAAGCCAAAGAGTTCTTATGTCTTCATTTGACATCTCGTTTGAACTGATTCTCCCGTAACTGAAAGCACAGATATCTTCAGATGTCCTCAACAGTGGCCGTAATGTCAGTAATTCACTCTCTTTTATATCAATGTTTGCTTTTTGTCGACAAAAGCCGGTTATGAATACGTCTTCGATCAGGAAGTAAGGTATTGTGAGCGCAGTAGTGTACAGACGTTTGGCTACCTGTGCGCTAAATGCATATCCGAAACCTAAAGCGGTTTTTAAGAGAATGAGATTTTTTGGTCACAAATGAGATACTATTGACTCAATTGTTGATTATAATCACCTGAACAATAAGGTGGGAAATATAACCCTGGTAGTTGGGAATAATGGATCTTATACTTCATTATCTTCTTCTTTAGTTCATTCAAAGTGACAAATCTGTTCACTGACTGCCGATAGGAACCCATGAGTTGAGAAATGCGTTCAAAACTTCTGATTATTTTTCTGTTTTTGTTTTTATGACAAAGAATTGAATTTTCATTGCTTTTGAAGGCTTTTAATTCAGTCATCAAATTGTTTGGATGAATGAGAATGTCGTCGTCTGTCTTAAAATAGTAGTCCACTTTTGGACAGTAGGCTAAAAACCACTTAAGACTTGCCATTGACTTAAGGGTCAGGTTTTTGAAGTCTTCCAAAACATTGATTTGAATTAAATCATTGAATGCAAGACTTTCGGCGAAAATTTTATCCTATTTTTGTTGAAATTGAAGTTTAATTTCATTTACAAAAAGACTATTCATTGAAACACTTGAGTGAAAGACTGGTTATAAAAGTTGTTTTGAACTTCAAGTAAAGTCATTTAAAATTCAAATTCAGGGATATTTGTTGAGAATTATATAACTTTTAAGAAATGTTATAAAAAGTGATAAATAATACAATGATTACCTGAATATCAACTGTTTTTTCTCTCTTTGGATGCAATCCAAGGATAAAAACAATTTTAAAATTGAAAACTTGTTGAAAGCTTTTTTGAGCCCACGTTTGGCGCACTGTTTCACGTCTTTCAAAATTATTTGCTTCCGATTCAATCAAAATCAATGTTTTCATTGAATCAAATGAAAAGTTTTTGCAAATATTCTCATTATTTATCAAAAATGAGATTTCAGTCAAGGATTTATCGGAAAAGTTGCCCAAATGAACAACTGTTCCGTCGGATAGTACTCTCCATTTGGACGGGTATTCACTCTTCAATGACTGATAATTTTCATTATTATTATTATTACTATTACTAAAACTGTTTTCAAACTTATTGAATGAGTTCTCAATAGTTTTTGATTGTAATGAGAGTTGATTTGATTTGAAGTATAGATATATTAACGAAATGCAAACAAAAACAACAATTAATGAAAAGTTTTTGATTTTAATGCAAACACGCATTTCATCTCATTTTCTCAATGCAACTGAAAATTTGATTAAAACTTGTTTTGGACTCAAATTTGTAATCAAATAATAATAAATATATATTTGTATTATTGAGTTCATAGTTATTAACAAAAACTTTCCGCCCCTTAACGGGTATTATAAGTCATTCCTAACCTAATAAACAATATTTAAGTTTCATTTGTGAAACACTTTTAGTGAAGATTTTTCACTTAAAAATTGTTCAGTTATTCAGTTATTCTCTCGCATAGAGTGTCCTTGTTTTCAGTTTTAGTTGTTTTTGTCTTTTCATACAAAACTCATATAAAAGTTGTTTTACAAGATTTTAAGTATAATTACTGTCAGAAGAGCACAAGAAATACATAAATAATATTAAATCCTTCAGAAAATCATTGATTAATTGATTGACTTTAGCACTGGTATTGTGCTCCCGGTTATCACATTGATTTGGCACTGGTAGTTTTGATAACAATCGCATTAAGTGTATCGCATTGCACTAACATTTCACATAAGTTGGCCCTCGAGTGTAGGAAAAACCATTTTTTGGGCAAATAATGATAACATACCCTAATGTCTAAATGTCTAACCTTCTAAGGGGGCAAACATTACAATGCAGCACTAGCTGTGGGTTTATGCAAACAACTTCTCGAATGGCTTTCACTTAAGGAGAAAAGGACTATATTTTATTAATTTGCACCTGCCTTTCAATATTAGAACAATTTAAGCAAGATCAATTAGTACTCAAAGTGTACAACACCCGGATCTTCCAAATTCTCGATTAAAATTAAGGCATCGATTGTTGAGTAATACTATAATTAGTAATAATTGAGAGTTTATTCAACAATTAATTAAATTTTATTAAAATTTCTTTACATTTAATGTGTTTTTGACAACAATTATAGGAATTAATTAACAAATAATGACTAATAATAGTAATAATAATATAACTTTCGGTTTAACCCGAAGATTGAGTATTGCTTTCAATGTTATGCTATTTATTCATAAACTAAGAAATGATTTAAACGTTAATAACATTTGACTAAAAAAATGACAAAAAACAATCAATTCCTGAGAATATTCTGTGTTTTATTCACAATTAGAGATCATTTAAACAGTGTTTCAGTTGTTTTATACGGAATGTTAACAATCAATTGAATTAACATTTAAATAGCATTTCATAGCAATAAAAGCATTCATTTATATAAGTATTGAATCAAAAGTGCATTTTTTCTGATTATGTTTTTGTCATTAATTGAATTGATTTAATAATCATTTAAAACAGAAATGATTGCAAAAAATTAAAACCAATTGAATGTGTGTTTTGGAAATGTGTTTAATATTCAAATGAGAGTTACTTTGAGATCATTTTATTGAAATGAAAAGTTAAACAACAAAAAAGTAAATGTCAGACAAAATCCAAATTCTGACGAAGAGTTTCATTAAAAGTATTGTTAAATGTTATAAACAATTGTTTAATGTGTCTGAAAATTCAAAATCTATTTTCACATCAGTTTTAGTAATTACTTGTAATTGTGTTAAGCATTGAATGAATTGTTGATAAATTAAAAAACAAATAAAAATTAAAGTATTTTTGAAAAGACAAAAGAAATTGAAATAATATTTCAATGAATTGGTTGTGAAATGAATTGAAAGAAGAGTTTGAAACAAAACTTAAGTGAAGTTTAGGTAAAAATTGATACAAAATGATGACTAGAAATGAATTTCAAAGTCAAAACTCAATTATAAAAAGGGTTTAAATCGTTGGCACAGAATATACAGTAAATATATTGCGAGAAGAAAATCAATTCATAGTTTTCTTTGCATTAGTTTTAGTTTTAGTTTCAATTTAATACTAATTAGTGTTTGTTTTAGTGAATAATTATTTCATAAATTCTTTCTCACAATTGGGTTAGGGTTTAAACGTTTAGTAATCTCTAATATCATTGACTAAATCAACGGCACTGACAGTAAATTTGTAAACCGATTAACGCATTGTCACTAAATCTGTATTTTTTTCTCATTAAACAAATTAAACTAATTTTTACTATCAATTCATTTAACAGACAATAGATATGCAAATGATGTGAACCTGAATAGACATTCACACCAATGCCTGAAAAACATTTAAATTCATTAAAAACTTATTTAATATTAACTATTAATTCAAAAATTGATTTCTCATTAGATTTTTTTTTGTGTAATTTTGTGCAACAGTTAAGTCATTCACAGATAAATTGAGATTTAGTTTCAGTTGTGATAATTATGTCTGTCTTTCACTTTAGAAACAAGTTATCAGTGAAAAACAATTTATTAATTAATTTCTCTTTTGAATAGTTTTTGAGTGAAATTCAATTGATTTGTACATAAATTAAATGCCTTTCCAAACGATATATCAATTGATAATCGGTTTGAAAGGCAAAGAGTAATCAGTTTTACCACAAATTTGATGATCACTTTATGAATGGGATGAACACAACGTCTGACTGTAAGAGTCGTTTGCATTGGAGGCACAGGATTTCAATCATTCAATAATACATTTCCTTAAACAACAAGTGATGGACAATAATATGGACACAAATCTATCCGATCGAGAGATAAAGACAAACAGAAACTGACGACTCGTTTGTAAATAAAGTGAAAGACAATTGAATTTGAAAACAATTTTGAGACAAAAATCAGAATTAAATTCAATTTAAACTCACTTTTACTGAAGTAATGAGTAATTCATTCATTAATTAATGATTGCTTTCGATGTCCCAGAGCTGTCAGTGATATACCGGTGACTAAGAAGTGATTGACTCGAGTAGGTCTTCAGAAGGCGAACACTTGGAGTTCGAAGAACTGGAACCGATAAGGCGTGAAGAAGCGGATGAGATATCGGATGAAATGCTTTCCTGTTTGTTGAATGAAGAGCTCTTCCATAAAGTTAAGGCAAAGTCTGCTCTTCGATGACAAACACAATGACAGGGACTGACCAGCGGCTGGTCCTCCATATACTCGTCGTCCGTATTGTTGACTGAATTATTGTTTTTATTATTGCTCTCATCGGTGGGAGAACTCAGCTCTGCAGTGGTCGAGCCGGCCATTGGCTGACCAGCACTGTTAGCACTGGTAGTGTTTATATTGCAATCACATTTACACGAAAACTTATCGGTGCTGTCATTGATTATAGTGTCCAAAGTGACGAAGTTGTCCCCAAAACCGGGCCATTTAGTGTCACCGAACCCTTCCAGCGGAGTGACTGGTGTCAGATTGCCGGGCGATGGGGTCAGTGCGGGATTGGTAGCAAATGCATCAAAATTCGGGTCAGAGAATGGGTTCTGTTGTGATTCAAAGCTTGTAAAGCAACTGTTGGTCCGGTTTTTTCGCCGTTGAAGTGGACTTTGAAGGCCTTTCTCACAGAACTCGAACCAAATCGAAGGATTACTCTTTCGTGGACTCTTAGCTCTGGCCGAAGCACTGAACTGCTCGCCTGGAAGTGATAGCTTTATCTTTTCAACGTTAGGATCGGGTGATATAGAACTGGATCTAATGTAGGCCTCGAGTGGAACGATATTTATTGGAGTTGTACTTCTCGGCCGCTCAATAGGAATGGTTAGAACTTCCAGTCTGTCCTTACGAGTGGGCGAACGAACCGTTTCCTGTTGTTCAAGTAGTGCCAGATTTGCGGCAAACGTCTCACTCAAAGAGCTCTCGTCGTAATCGATAGAGTCCTGAGTCAACAGGTTTTGGGCTTCAAAGTCATCTTCACTCTCGGAAACACTTTTACCATCCGTTCCGCTCTTTCTCTTAATCTTGATTTTGCTGTCATCCGTTCCCATCTCTGATTCAGATGAGTTGTCGGCGCGATCGCCACCGGACTCAATCTGAACGACAACTATTTCCGTGTTCTTCCCGTTGACTGTGTTTTGGATCAGATGTCTGTCTTTAGATCGACTGCTCGGAAGTATTTCGGGCAGACTTTGGACGTCATCGTCGATTGTAGATTCCCGGCGCTTAAGCGTCTTTCGGAGATTAAGTGGCGGTAAGGGGCAAGTAATGACGTCATTATAACCACTTTCATCGGGTGTTCTGTCCATCTGAGAGTTGGCTGCCTCTAAGATCCCGATTATGTCCTGCTCTGAAGCTTTTGGTTCGTTAACCGGCGACGGAAGCATCAGTTCTTCGTGCGGTTCGTTCTCTGAGGTGTCGGTCACAGACACGCGCGGAGTCTCCGAATCTATAGCTGAGGTCTCATTGCTTCGCTGTTCGGGTGAAAACATGGTCTTATCCTTTGTCGGAGACTTTTTGCCGAAATTCAATATTTTTGAAAAAACACTTTTCTTCCTTTCCGTTGGACTCTTTCGCGGCGAACCCGACGTCGATTTGCTTCGAGCCCTTCCCGGAAAGAAGATATCAGTCCACGAACTCTTCCGTTTCGAGTCAACTGTCGGCGATTTGGACTCATTGTCGTCGTCGGGAACGGTTAGCAATGAATTATGAGATCCTTTTGTCGTTTTACCACAAATTTCAATGTTTTGGTCACTATTTTCGGGTCTTAACGATGAAAAAGAGGCCGAATTGCTGACCGCCGCCACCGGAGTCATGGAATCGCTGCGACCTTTGGTTTAAAAATATAAACAATTGGTTTAATTAGTAATCAATCTTCAGATTAAGGGTTAAAGACATTGAACTGATTTAAGGGGGTATTAATGAGATTGAAATGAAGACAAACCTAATGTAAGGGTGTTTTGAGAGAGACTATCACTTCCTTTACGTTCACAACCGATAGGAGTTATAGTAAGGGTTGGACTGGGAGTTGGTGTCGGGGTTTCAGACTTCTTCAGGAGTTGACTGCTGTCTAAATCCAATACATTCTTCACTGAAGTGAACCTGAGATCACGTGAGCACTGCTGGTGGTCGTCCTCATCGGGACTCTGCTGGTCATCGGAAGGCAAGTCTTCAAACGAGGCCAACGGCGCCGCACCGAACCTCTGCTGTCTTGAAGGGTATGAGCCCTTTGGCCGCACTTTCCTCTCTTCAGTCCAAACATTGGTCTCATTTGAACTCATTTTTAGCCAATCATTGAAACAATTAATTGATTTAAACGACAATTGAAACCAATATTTGTCACTAAAATGAGTATCACTTATGAGTAATCATTCAATAAAAAAGTCACCTGTGATTCAAAATCAGGGGTAAAACACATTCAAAAGGGGGTAAAAGCACACATCAATTGTATTATTAATTTGAATAACAAATATAAACAAACATTTGATTTGAATTCAAAAATAGATTTAAATTTTGATTTAAAAAACTGTTTTTTGTTTTGCTTTTTGTGTTTTTGTTATGAAATTAACAAAACATTTAAACATTTGCTGAGATTTTATGCACAAATCGTTTCATTCATTATGTCTTTCGTTATGTCTCTTATTATTCAGTAATTAAAACACAAATCATATTTAAATTCATTTATCATTTGTGTTAACATTGAGTGCAAACAAAACACTAATTAATTAATGAATTAATGGTTTTATTAATGATTTTTTGGTTTTTAAAATCAAATTATGTTTGTTTTCAATGCATTACTGATTAGTGTTTGCATTCAGTGAACAGAATATTCTAAGCGTTTAATGTTATTTCAAATTATTATTAAAAGCATTGAATTAAAGCACAAATAAAATAACAAAATAAGAGTAAAATTGAAACAATAGTTGTGTTTATAATAAAAGATAAATATATTTTTGCTTTTGCTTTGCATTCATATCATTGTATAACTCATTGTGTGGATTCAAATGAACAGAATCTTCAATATAGCGGAGGAATCGATCAATTGGTCTGACTTTGTGTCCAAAAGTACTGAAAACACCTGAATTTGAGACACAATTGTCAGCACTTTTCCATGTCTTCCAGCGATTGAAGAGTTTTCTCCATAAATGAAATCAAAATTCATATCATTTTCTGCACTTTTAATGAAATATTAATAATAAATATGTTTTCAATTAAAATAGTGTTTAATATAATAGTTATTATGTAAACAATATAATTGACAGAAAGAGACAGTTCATCCCAAAAACTGATCAACTTTTTCAATATTTAACAAACATTTATAGATTTTGTTAAATATTTTTAAATTCAGAATATTCAGGATAATATGCACTGAATATGCAGGTCATTGTGTTTACAAATATTACCATGTACATATTTTGTTGGATTTGATTTAGAAAAAAATTAAACTGTTAATTAATTTTTACAATATATTAATGGAATAATTTAAGAGTGTTTGGAATATTTGTTAATCAAGAGAACTTTATGGAAATTTAATGTGCATGCTAATTTTTGATTGCACTTTAATATTTATTGAAATCTACCAGGATTAATTGTTTTAAATTGAAATTGAAGATTTTCATCTTAATAAATTGTTTAAACTTTAATTTTAGAGTTATTCTAACAAGTTAATATAATCCAATATATTATTTTGTATCTTGTTTAAGATCATTAAAACTAAACTAGATAATTTAATAGTTTTTTTAATTAGAGGTCAATTAATAAATAATGTCAAGGTCTAAATTAATGATGTTTGAAAAATGAAATAATTGACTAGGTTATACTGTATTAATAAATGAACCTTAATTGAAATTGGCGATTGACCATGTTCAGTTCAATTATTGGTTTGTGAGTTCATTAAAAGGACATAATTATTGTGAAAACCATTGAAAATGTTTTGATTTTTTTTCATTAAAAGATGAAATGTTTTGAATATTTTGTTAATTTTAATGAAAATTAAGTTTTTATTAAAAAATAATATATTTTTTAAAATTAATTTATTTTTCAATCAATTGTTTGTCAAAGAAGTGATGGAATCGGAGGACGAGGTCATCGAAGAAGTGGACGTTTTTGTCAATAAAAACATTTCCGAAAATTTACATATTTTTCAGTTTTGGTCAAAGAGTTCGCCGATCGCTGACCAGACGGTGACCGAAGTGAAGGCGAGACCAAAGCATCGTATGTTTGAGATCGAGAGCCGAGTGGACACCAAAAGTAAAAACTTTGATCAAAGAAAGAGTGAATTATTTGGACATTACTTACAGTCATCTGAGACTAAATCTGATCCAAAGAAACCCAAAGACAAAGACATTGGTATCAAAAGACTGGATAAACAGGTCTTGAAGTCAATTGAAGTGAAGCCAACACTCAATCAATACTGTATTGCAATCCTGAGAGACGACTGTCCGGAACTACATCTCAATCCCATTGAATCTCTGATTCAATTCAAACCAAAACTAAATTATTTGAACAATAAGTCGGAACCGATTGTCAGTAAAGGGAAGAGTGGCTCAAAAGGCGAAGAATCCGATGCAGAGCTCTCCTCACAAGACGAAGGCGACGGACAGATAGACATTCAGACCATAACTATGCGGTTCGCGGGTCCGGACGAAGAGAAGTGGAGGAAAGTGAGGGAAAAGTCATTCGCCTATTATCAGCAACAGGTGGCCAGAGATGAGTGGATTCCAGTTAACTGTCATTCAGTTGATAGTGATTTGTCTTCAGATCACAGAATGTCTTTGATTTATAACTCATCTCAGAGTAACGACAATACCATCAAAGAGGACGACAACTCTTCGATCTCTAGTCTTCAGGAATTTTTAGCCAAAATTAAGTGTTCAGATGAGACGCCCAGTGCTTGCAGTTCTCAAAGCAGTGGACGGACAGTGAATAAAGTGCCGTCAAAGCTATGTCTATCACAAATTAGAGCACTTCCTTATGCAGAACAGGTCCGACACCTCCTAATCAATGCAAAACTCTTGTCATTCAATCAGATACTGAGCCTATTGTTGGGCGACTTTGACTCCAATTCCGTCCTCAAAAGTATTCAAAACTACGGACTCCTAGTGCGGGGTAATTGGGTTGTGAAGAGTGAAATACTTTATAACAAAGACCAGTGCACTCGTAGTCCAGTCACTGGTATACCCATTGAAATGCTGTGCCGTTCGAGAGATTATATTATTTGGAGATTCACTCAAACGAACGCTTTGTTTAAGAAAGACATTTTCACTTCCGGCCGGAACCGCATTCCCGACGAAGATGTGGTCGATATCCTCAAACAAATTGCGGAATTCGATCCGAAGAGCAGATTGTGGTCATTCTTGTTGCCAGAAGATAACAACTTCTTAGAGAAGTACCCGGAAGTGGTTCAAAGACAACAACTCTTGTGGTCCAATAGGTATACGAGTATTGAAAGGGCCTATAGTTCTGGCAATTCTGTGGTTAAGTCTGAAATCGATAGCAATTTAATGAAAACTCCGCAAAGAAAGCGCCGAAACTCTAGAAGAGGTTCCACTAATTCTCTGACCAGTGATGACAACGAAGTGATGGAAGCATTGAATTCTGACCACAATTTGGGTATAAAGTGTGATCAGGGTAATAATCATTTATATATTAGTCCAACAAAATTGAAAAAAGAAAGGAAATCTCCAATAAAAACGACAAACAGTCGTAAAATGTCTGCGCCATCGGTGGTGCCTATCAAAGAGAGGCGGCGATCAAAGTCACCCAAAGTGGCGGTGTTTGAAATCAATCCGACGGCCGCTCGCTATCCGACGGCCGAAGAGATCAGAGATTTAGAGAAATCTATTGAAAACAAATTGAAAACCAGTTTTTGTTTGACTTCTACTGAACTCCGGAAATATGTTTCCGATAACACAAACAACAGGTTATGGTTTGACGTCACCGAAGACATCATTGAAAAGGCTGTACAAGAAGTGAAAGGCTTTAGAGTGCAGAACAAGTGGCCTCAGCCGTCAACACCGCAGCCGTTGTACGCGTTCACCAAATTTGGCGACAATTTGGATGACTTTCGGAACGCTTTGATTGAATTGTTTTCAGACAACACTCGCATCCGTGTCTCACATCTGATCCAAAAAGTGAAAGACAAACAACTGATTACCGACAAGAACTGTGAGAACACTTGCGTTAAGCTATTGAAAGACTATTGTATTTATAAATCCAGTTTGTATTACCTTAAGGGCACTGTTAGCCCAAATAGAGGTGACATTTGATGTGATATTAGTATTGATTGCAATTATTTTTTGAATCAATTTTCATATGAATTGAAATAAATTTATTTAAAAGTTCACTCAAAGGATCGACTCTTCTATGAGTGGGTCAGGGATTAAGTGATTAATAAAATTGATTATAGATTTGATTATTTTGTTATCAGTTTTGATCTTAAGATAATGTGTGGGAGAGAGAGAGAGAGAGAGAGAGAGAGAGAGAGAGAGAGACCCAAAAAAAGAGGACGTCTTTTGTGAACAATATTTTTATACCAAATGTTTGATTCAATGTTTGAATTGTTTTCAAAACAAAAGTAAACTTTGATTTCAATCGCAAATCAAATCCAAGATTATCTCAAAAAAGCATTCATTCATCGATTGTTTGTGTCTTTGATTACCATTTAAGTGATTATTGTTTACACAAATCGTTACGAAATTCAAACGTTTTCTCAATTCTCAAGTGATTTAAAGCATGTCTTTAGCCGACGAACTGTTGGCCGACTTGGAAGACGGCGATGACATGGATGACATTCCTGTGCCGATTGTGGCCACCAATGGCCAGTCGGAGAGTATGGAAACCGATGAGCAGAAGAGTCAGTCGGTGTACACATCGGTCCGCTCTTTGGCTAATCTTATAGACAGTGAAGAGTTGTCTCGTGTTATGAATGAAATCAAATTAAAGCAAACAAACGGTGACTCAAATGAGTTGTTCAAGAAGTGTCAGATCGACGGACCGGTTGAGTCACACCCGGAGTACAAACTGATTGTGGACGCAAACAATATGGCCGTTGAGATCGATAACAACATTTCAATTATCCATAAGTTCGTGAGAGACAAGTACTCCAAGAGGTTTCCAGAGTTGGAGTCATTGGTGCCGACGGCTCTCGAGTATGTGATGACTGTCAAGGAGTTGGGAAATGACTTGAATAAAGCGAAAACCAATGAAAAACTGTTGGAGTTCTTAACGCAGGCCACGATTATGGTGGTGTCGGTCACCGCCTCCACCACTCAGGGCTTGACACTCAGTGACGAGGAATTGCATTACATCTCAGAGGCCTGTGATATCGGCGTTGAGTTAAATAACTACAAACAAAATATCTATAACTTCGTTGAGTCCCGAATGTCGTTCATAGCACCCAATCTTTCGGGTATTTTAGTCAATGTTTTGTCAATTATTTTCATTTATTTTTTGTTTGTTTTTCTTTGAAAGCCATCGCCGGCTCATCGATTGCGGCAAAACTAATGGGTTTGGCCGGAGGTCTGACTAGTCTATCGAAGATGCCGTCGTGTAATCTGGAAGTGTTGGGCTCTCAGCGCCGAACTTTGGCCGGCTTTTCGTCGACGGCAATGATGCCGCACACGGGGTTTGTCTTTTACACTGATCTGGTTCAGGCCTCACCACCTGATCTCCGGCGTAAAGCCGCGCGTCTTGTGGCCAACAAATGTACGATCGCTGCCAGAGTTGACGCCTCACACGCGTCCACCGATGGCTCTATCGGTCAGACCTTTAGGGAGAAGATTGTCAGACAATTGGATAAATTACAAGAACCCCCGCCCGTCAAACAAGTTAAGCCATTGCTCGCACCCATAGATCAGCCGCAGAAGAAAAGGGGAGGAAAACGGATTAGAAAATTGAAGGAACGGCTGGTTATAACTGATTTGCGAAAACAGGCCAATAGAATGACTTTCGGCGATATTGAAGACGACGCCTATCAGAACGACTTGGGCTTCACGACCGGCCAAATGGGCAAATCAGGCACCGGTAAGATCAGAGCGCCGACGGTTGACGAGAAGACAAAAGTAAGGATTTCTAAGACATTGCATAAAAACCTACAAAAACAACAGACATATGGCGGAAGTACTTCCGTTAGGAAACAGATATCGGGAACGGCATCCAGTGTTGCGTTCACTCCACTACAAGGGCTGGAGATTGTGAACCCACAGGCGGCTGAGACGCGCGTGAATGAGGCCAACGCTAAGTACTTTTCAAACACCAGTGGTTTTCTGAGTGTAAAACCGAAATAACATTTGAATGACATTTAAATTCATTTCATTTTTGTTCACAAAATATTAATTGAAATAAAAATTGAAAACATTTTTCATTGAATTTATTGAATGAATGAATGCTTTGATTACAATTTAAAGTCATTTAAAGCCAGTGTTTAGTAAAAAGTGATTACAATTTACAGCAAATGATTGATTGTTTCAATGATTGAGTGAATGTCTGATGAGTTGATTGCGGTTTCAAATGAACACAAGGTTTGAAAAGCAATGAATTTATTGATGTTTTTATTGAAAAATATATAGAAAATGAAAAATTTGTTTATAATTTGAGTAAAAATATAATAAAATTTGTACAAAAGAGTGGAAACTATGTGTTGATTGCCATCGGAATCGGTGTTACAGTCACTCCTCATCTGATGTTGAATCAGAATCGCTGTCTATATTGGGCTGTTGTGAGGGCTCAGCACCACATTCGCACAGGTATTTAATTATTTTCCTTAGATTGCGATCACTATTATTAATATTGATGGCTAACAACATCCAGGCCAAGTGCAGGGGTGTATGGCCTGCATATGAGCGGGCATTGACGTCCGCTTTGCATCGGGTGACCAAAAACTGGATCAAATCAAGACTTTGATTCTCAACCAACCAGTGAAGAGCACTTTTACCACTCTTTCCCTCCTATTGTGCAATAAATACAAAAATGTTTAATCAAAAAAAAGAGTTTCATTTAAGTTGAAGATGAGGTCAACTACCTGTGCGTTAACATCGGCACCACTTTTCACCAGTAATTCAATTATATTTTTATTCTTATTATAAGCCGCCAAATGAAGACATGTCTCGCCTTTTAGTCAAAGAAAACATTAATTAATTTCAGAAAATATGTGTAAATATTGAGAAAATATTTTCAAAGAAATGGTAAACAAATTGAAAAAACATTTCAAAGAACTTGAAATCAAATGGAAATTCAATTTCAAGTGATTTTCCCCAAAAATAAGGGGAATATCACTGAAACGCGTGAATCGATTGAATTTAAATGAAGTAATTGATAAGCACTGTGTAAGGGATGGGAGAAAAACCAAATCCCAATCAAATGTCAATTAAATTATTAAATTCTAATCAAAAGTTGTAATAAGTGTTGGATTTGTTGCGAAAAATCTCATTCAATGTAAACTTTTTTTTGTGTGATATTAAAAATGCAATCGTTTTTTGGTCTGAAGGTTGAGATCGAGAGTGAAATTAATCTTTAAATAAATTATTCACTTATTTATTGTCGAAAATTAAGGGAAAGTTAGACAAAGATGAGTACAATTTGTTGGATTAATGGGAAGATTGATGATTAATAACAGGACGTGTGTTCCAGTGCTCGACGGAAGGGATTTCCCAACAAAAAAGTCGACTCATGTTATAAAACAAGTAAATCTTTAACTGATTTCAAAACTAAGAGAAAGCCATTGATAGCAGCGATGAAGCAATAAAATCAAGTGTTGAAGCACTGGAAGGCGACTGAGAATCACGTAAACCATCGTTACGTAAACGTTTGGGAAAATATTGGCTCAGAGCTCAGGTGCAGGCAATTAAGATGAGGGGAACTACCTATTAGACAGTGATTCAGTTGTTTCGCATTAAACTGTTTGACCGATAATTACTTCTTTAGCTATGACTTGCTTTTTGAGTCAATTTATGAGTCAATAGACAATTGAATGCAAATATTCATCACATGATTATTGGAAATATGTTTTCAAAAACAAATAACAATTAATTAAAATCTGATTTTAAATGAACCGGAGTTTTGTTGACGAGTGAAAGCGAAAGTGAATGAAAAAGTAAATGATTTGCAAATTTGAATGAAATATTGAGAACAGAAACCAAAGAAAAAGATTTAATTAAATGTTAAGTGAAAACAGATTTCAGTGAAAAGCGATAACATTTTGAAACGGCTTTCCCCGAGATTAGCATCACTTGACTTATCAGTGCTTCAAATATACACAAAATATAAATACATTTTAATCATAAAAACAGTGAAAATCTATGAAATTCTTCAAAAAGTGTATACAATTTGTGTAAAAATTAAATCCAATAATTAAATTATGAAAAAAGCAGTCAAACGGGTCGGGGATTGGGATTGCGTTTGATATGTATTCACAAATATCCCCAACATTTCAAGTATTCACTCGAAAAGATCGGAAAACTATAATAAAGTTAATGAATGTTTGAAAACATTTATTAATAACAAACTTGAAAATCAAAACTCAATACCAAATCTCTATAAAAGCGTTAATCAGAGAAAAATTGGTGGAAAAACCAAACTCACAATCAAATCAAGTATTACTGCCATTCATACCTCAGCCCCTTATTCAGTGGGAACGGCATGTATAGCGTTATTGCCTTTTTCTCTCACTTCACAATTCAATTCTGGGTCAGTAGACCATCGTTTTGATCATTAAAATCAGTTATTTATGCAATAATTATCACAACATTCATCAAAATTCAAGTAATTTTTGGCTCAAAAACACCAGAAATAAGAAAACAATTGTGAAAAGCATTACTCAGTCTATCATTACATGCATTGAATTCAGTCTATCATTACTTGCATTGAATTCAATGTGAAATTCACTATCAATTGAATCAGAGATTAAATGAAAAGCAATTAATAAACACTTTTTTCTTGAGTATTGTTTGCAAACAATAACTCATTTCGGATGAAATGCAGCAAAAAGTTTGATCAAAGAGTATATGAATAGGAATTGACATCAAGAGAGGAAAGGGATGTCTACTGAGTAGAGGACAGGGATGTGAATGGTGTGACAAACCTTCATAATTCCTTAATTCTAGCAAATCCTTAGGCAGTCGTTGATAATTGATGGCATAGTTGACCACTTTTGCGTCACTTATCTCTGTCTCAGTGATGGGCGCTATTAGTTTGTACACTGACTCCAAGTCCGACTGAGCACAGGCTATATGTAAGGCTGTGTTCCCGTGTCGGTCGCGTAAGTCGACGGTCGCTCCGCATATTAGCAGACGTCTGAGAATAAGGGGTTGTCGGGTGAGTGCAGCCAAATGTAAGGGTGTCTAACAGTAGAGCACAGGTATTAATGAAAATGGTATTCAAAAGGCAATGAATTGTTTGAAAATTAGTCTCAAATCACATAAAACTCAACAATTTTTCACTTAATTTGAACTCAATTTTGATTTCAATAATGTTTTTATGACTTACTTGTGATAAGTGGTTGAAAAAGTCGAGAAAGTCTGGATGAGGGACGACATGTATGAGTGCATAGGACAGGTCTACCAATCCCTGAATGATTGCCAAATGGAGATAAGTGTCTCCGTCCGGGTCGGGCTCATAGGCCTCTCTCAGTGACGACACCGTTAACTTCAAATCACTTTTACACCACTTTTGGTCACCTTTTTCTTCGTCTATCACTTCCTCCACATTGATGTCCACATTGAGACCGGAATCAGTGGTGAGACTGAGACCAGAATCTGACCACTGGTTAGGAATGAGTCGCTTATTATACGTTAAATCCATTTCCGACTCATTAGTGGCCGAAAGGATCAGCTTTTGCTCAAAATCTGAGTCCAAATCAATGGATGTTTTGCTAACTGTTTGGGAATCATATCCCGAATCAAAGAGGGAATCGATGGCCGATGTCTTTGAACTCTTGCCGTCGACGGGTTCAACAGCACTGGTAGGCACTGTCGCCGGAATATTCCACTTCGGCTTCTCTTTAGTGGGCAGTGCTTTCTGGCAACGTTTGGTCCGATTGTCAGCCATTATATCAAAACAATAGATCTCTTTGTGATTCAAATGAGTATTACTTCCGAAGAATTGGTTGTCTTTTCTGAAGTAAGTGTCAAAACATTTCTCAAAAGTGTTTAACAAATCGTTGAATAAATAATAAATTATTAATATCTTTGAGTGAAAAACAATTATCCAATCACTGAGTGGTGTCTTATAATGAGTGCCAAAGAGAGGATTCAATCACTTCTGTGGTCAACGACAGCACTAAAGACGTAGCGATACTAAGAAGTGATGATTAGATCCGTTGAGGAGAGGGAGTGGGAGAGAGAGCTGTGAATCAGTTGTTGACAAACAAAGTGCTGTAAAAACTATTGATTGAAATGATGTCTAAAAGAAGTGATAATAAAAGACAAACTGATGGTTAGGTTTCGGGACATCGACTGCAGAACTGATGGAAAGGTAGTAATTGATAGGCATTTCTGTGAACACTCAATGTTTTTTACGTTTTGGGGAAAACCCGAGAACTACTACAGAGCACTGGCATAACTCTGTGCTATGCATGACCTGCCATACCATCCAATCCCAGGCCCAGCAGTGGTGGATAACTACAGGAAAGGCATACCATTCCAGCCCTAATGTCTGTGCGCTGTGCACATACCCACAGCCACATACCTATCCGTTTATAAGGGTTTTTCCAAATCCTAAACCCATTTATATCTACCAATTCCTGTCCATCAAAGTTGTAATACCTGTGCTGTGATTGCCTTTGAGTGCAAAAGAGAGCACAAACTCATCAAAAAGTGTTATGTTTTTCAGTGTTTACCCAAAAGTTTGAGTCAATTATAAGCTTAACGTAAATATCGTTACTATTATTGACTCAACTCTTGGACCCCAAACACAGACTCGAAAAGCATTGAATCGATTCCTCATTTCATTCATTCATTCATTTGTAACTAATTTTGTATTTAATTATTGTATAATATATTCATTTTGTTTGCATTGAGATCACGATTGAGAACACCTGTCCTCTCATGTCCTCATCACTGACTACATCCCTGTCCTCACACACTGTTCCGCCTCTTTTGCATATATTATTACGTTATTTAAAGTGAGATCTGCTTTAAAATGCAATTAATTATACCATAAAATACGACCCAAACTAAACTCACCCTAACATTGATTGAAACGTTGATTAATATAAAATTGTTTACAAATAATAAACAAATTAATAGTTTTTAAAACAAATAAAACATTAAAACAACAAAATTAACACAAAAATCAACAAAACGTTTAATAAATTGATTGCAAAAACACAAAAACATTTGACAAACCCTTGCATTGAATTCATAGACGTATTTGAATGACAGCTATGTTTGCAAAAAAGGCTTAACTCAACACATGTTTCAATGCATTGAAAGCCCTTTTGAAGGAAAACAATGAAATCCTTTACAAATATTTCCCGCTTTTTATGCATTCATTGAAAATCCCTTTAATTGTTAAAAACCTTTGAATCACTTAAACGACAATCAAATCCAAGATTATCTCAATTGATGGCAGGCTTTGATGATTTGGGCGTCTTCTTCAATGAGAACCTCTTACACCCGGATGAGTCCAGTGTCGCCGCAAACAGCATAAACACAAACGCAATCAAACGGCGATTCAAAGAGTTTTTACGTCAATATAGTGCCGAAGACTTTGCGTATAAATATAGGAATCAATTGAAAGACAGATATAATTGCGATGAGTATTGGTGTGAAGTGTCGGTCAACGAGTTGGCCATCTTTGACGACGATTTGGCCGATAAGCTCAGCAAACATCCCATCGACTACTTGAAGATCTTCGAGACCGCCGCCACCGAAGTGGCCGATGAGGTGACCCGTCCTCGCAGTGATGACACCGATGTCCAACACATTCAGGTTATGCTTAGCAGTGATGCCAATCCACTCACTCTTCGTGAGCTGAAGTCCGAACAGATCTCACGTCTGGTGAAAGTGCCCGGCATTGCGATCGCCGCCTCTAATGTCAGAGCGAAGGCCACTAAGATATCGCTTCAGTGTCGCGGCTGTCGGGAAGTGGTTAATGACCTCAATATAAATGCCGGACTCGAAGGCTATCTATTGCCGCGAAAGTGCAATAGTGACCAAACGGGACGATCGGTTAAGTGTCCGATCGATCCCTACTTTATAATACCCGACAAATGCCAATGCGTTGACTTCCAGATCCTTAAACTACAAGAAGTGCCCGAATCTGTACCGCACGGAGAGATGCCCCGACATTTGCAACTCTATTGCGACCGCTATTTGTGCGATAAAGTAGTTCCCGGAAATCGGGTCACTATTGTTGGCATCTATTCCATCAAAAAAGTGGCCAAACCTTCCAAGACTTCGGGCGGGTTTGAATCCAAGGCCAATATTGGCATTCGGGCGCCGTATCTGCGAGTACTTGGCGTTCAGATAGACACCGACGGTCCCGGACGGGCGGGTAGTTTGCCCTACACTCCAGAAGACGAACAGCTGTTCAGACATTTGGCCGGTTCTCCAAATATTTACGATAGGATTGCCAGAAGTATTGCGCCGTCTATTTACGGGTGCAATGATATGAAGAAAGCAATCGCTTGTCTATTGTTCAGCGGTTCCCGAAAGAGACTTCCAGACGGTCTGACCAGAAGAGGAGATATTAATCTTTTACTTCTTGGAGACCCGGGAACTGCCAAAAGCCAACTCTTGAAGTTCGTTGAAAAGGTGGCGCCGATTGGTGTCTACACTTCCGGTAAAGGCAGTAGTGCTGCGGGTCTGACGGCATCGGTGGTCAGAGATCCGGCGTCTGTAAGTCAAACATAGAGTCATTTGTTGATTGAATTTAACGTTTATACCCCTTAAAGCGTAATTTCGTGATGGAAGGGGGAGCTATGGTTTTGGCCGACGGAGGGGTCGTATGTATTGATGAGTTCGACAAAATGAGAGAAGACGATAGAGTGGCCATTCATGAGGCTATGGAACAGCAGACCATTTCCATCGCTAAGGCCGGCATCACCACAACACTCAACTCCCGGTGCTCTGTGTTGGCGGCGGCTAACAGTGTGTTCGGCCGATGGGATGACAGCAAAGCTGACCAAAACATAGACTTCATGCCAACGATATTATCCCGATTTGATATGATTTTCATCGTTAAGGACGAACACAATGAGCGCAGGGATGCGTCCATTGCTAGACATGTGATGGGTGTCCACATTAACGCCCAGAAGACTGTCGAGGAGTCGGTTGAGGGCGAACTCAGTCTTAATTTACTCAAGAAATACATATCTTTCTGTAAAAAGTGAGTCAATGGAGGAAAGGGTTGTTTCATTCGGTGATGATTACACTCTGTTTCCATTTTTAGCACTTGTGGTCCACGACTCTCCGCAACCTCTGCTGAGAAGCTGAAGAAACACTACGTCATTATGAGGAACGGTAGTCGAGAGCAAGAAGAAGAGCACCACAAGAAGTCCGCCATTCCTATCACTGTCCGACAATTGGAGGCCATTATAAGAATATCGGAATCCTTGGCCAAAATGGAATTAAAGCCGTTCGTCAACGAAACACATGTGGACGAAGCGATCCGTCTGTTCCGCGTGTCAACACTGGCGGCGGCCTCTACTGGCGACCTGTCGGGCGCCGAAGGTTTCACCACCGAAGAGGAGCACCAGTCGATGCTTAGACTGGAGAAGCAGATCAAACGCCGTTTTCCGGTGGGCGCCCAACTGAGTCAGCACAGTATTGTCGAGGACCTGATAAAGCAGGGCTTCACTGAGCCGTCGGTGCAGAAGGTGTTGTATTGTATGATAAGAAAGGGTGAAATACAGCACCGGATGAATCGGAAAATGATTTACAGAATCAAATGAATTCTCAATTGTTTTGTCAAACGATTGGAAAAATATTTTTAATTAATTTTTTCTCACATTTTCTTTCAATTCATTCAATAATTGATAACTTTTTGAGCAATTGTTTGACTCTTTTATGACTTAATTGTAAAGCATTTCCTAAATCCTGTTGTAAGACATGTAAGCCTTTGATGGTAAGCACAATCAACTCCTTGAGTCCATCGCCGGTCAGGTCTATGTAGGCGATCGACTGCAGGGAGTGGTTGAATGTCTTCTCCCATAAGAGATGATATGAATCGCTCTCTGAATCGTATTTATAAACAATTAATTCCTAATCAATGAAAATGTACTCAAAATTAATGATTGAATAAAACAAACCCTGAATCGACTCACGTGTCCGTAAGTGCCGATCGCTATCTCGTTCACCGAATCCATGTCTATGTCGGCCACACATGAGGTCAGAGTGCTGTCACATCTCTTACTCTGCGGTAAAAGAAGTCTTTTATTGAATCCGTTGTTTAAGACATCTCTGTATACGACAGAAGATTCGATGGAATTAATGACCAGAAGATGAATATTAGTGTCAATAATGATATCGGACTTCAAAATGGCGTTCAATTTGTCTTTGAATTCACTTCTCTTTGAGATGAAGTCTGATTGGTCTGCGAAGAGTCTCACCGACAGCACCGGTCCGTCATATTCCACATTCCATAGAGTGGTGACCACGTGTTGATTGATATCAGTGTCAAACTCAACGACACTCAACTGAATGACACCGCTTTCCAGACCGACACCAGTGATACGTCGGACGCCGTCACTGGTCTCGAGGTTATAGATGTCTATCCATAGCATAATTGCCGGCAAATCACACAACTCTGGAAAGTATGTCTGCACTGACTCCTCATAAAAGCACTGCTTCTCCTTATCCTCTCTGAAGACGTGTCCACAACAGTCACTTCCACTCAATATCCATACCTGTTCTCTATTGTCCACCGATTGGTCCAAAAATAAACTAATAATGAGTTCAACAGAAGTGAGAATTGAGTGAAAAGTAATGGAGGAATGGGTTTACTCGGTGTGGAAGAGATGGTAGGGAACGAAGTCTATCTCAAATGTCTGACAGTCCTCTAATCAGTGCAAAGAAAACAGTTAATGACCGCAAACAGAGGACAGTTGGGTATATCTTACGTGCGATGTGGTCTAAGTCAAAGTCCTGGAGCGTCACAAGACTGGCGTATATATTGAAATAGTAGTGCTCTATAACTGTGCGCTCAGTCTCTGACTTGTCTTCCGTGGGTTCGGTATTCTCTTTGTCTGTCTTAACAAAAGTAATGCCAACAACAAAGTCGTGTCCATTCATTGAGCGCCGGAAAGCGTCGATGGATATAATGTTTGCGCCGTCTGTTCAGTGGATAGAAAAGTGAGAAAATCAATTGAATATTAAAATTGATTGATAACTGACTCGGAATATAAGTGAAGTGCACTTCTCTGAAGGAGAACTTGTGCTGCTTGTGCTCAATGCAGAAGATCTGCCGCTCAAGAGTGGCCACAAGGAGTCTATTGGTGCCGTCGTGTGTCTGCAGACACGAGAGGCCATAGATATTGCTTTGAATGGGAAACGAAAAATAGTTCATTAACTCCATCGCCAGTGAAGTGTGAATGGAGTGAACACTTGTCCCACAAATTGAAAACACATTTAATCCTAGAAATGAAGAAATTTATTGCAAATTATGGCCAAAACTGATCACAGATTACATCAAACGTTGAATTAATTGTCATTCAATTCAAACGCAAAAACGATTTAAACATAACTTATATTAAAAGAAAATATTTTTTTAAAACAAAAATTCATTTAAATTTCGGAATATTTTAGGAATAAATGCATTGAATATCAAATATAGGAATCATTTTCAGTCGACGCTCCACTTCCGGTGCTAAGCTCTATGAGTCCGGTAACTCCGGTGACTCCGGTTGGGGCCGTGAGTGGACACGATTGGACTGCACTTTAACGAAATGTCCTTTTCTCGGACCGTGGATGAAGACTGCGGTCAAAAAGCCGCCGTAAACACAGCCGGTGTCCAAACCAGTGGCGAACTCACGCTTCTGTAGCTTTCGTTTGGCGTCGTGTCCGAAGTAGACGTGTTGAGGACCTAACCAGACACTAGTCCACGGGTGACCCGGGTTATGCTTAGACGTGGCTTTCATTTCCCCGGACTTGTGGTCAGTAATAATGTTTCGCATTTCAATCAAATCCATGAGATTTTGGTCTTTAATGGGAACGTTGGGAACCACTCCCGCGTGAACTACCAGTGCGTTAAGATTAGGAATACTTATAGTAAAGGGAAGTGATATCAAGTAATCCACTTGTTTTCGGGTCAGGGTTTTCATCCAACGGTTCTTCTCCTTAAGAGCCGATTCGCCGTCTTTTTCGTACTTAAGATACTCTCTGACCACCAGTTCGTCGTGATTTCCGCGAACCGATAGACAACTGTCCGTATTCTCAATCATAAAGTCCAAGACTTGCGGACTGTTTGGCCCCTTATTGACCAAATCGCCGACAAATAGCTTAAGAATGCGTTTATTTTCATTCTTCTGGTTATTGTTGGTGTCATTGGACAGTGAGTTGTTGTTATTACCGCTGATCTCATCCAAGAGTTGAATCATCTCTTCATAGCAGCCGTGAATATCGCCGATGACTATCACCTCATTGAAGCTGTCGATGAACTCTTTGCTCAGCGATCTGTGGATCACTTGTGGCAACGGGTGTCCAAACTGTTGTGCATTTGGTGTGACAGTAGTCGTGAAACTACTAAACGCCGGCAAATAAGAGACCAATACTTTGAAGGATTGGATCACTTGTGTGATAAGGGCTACCATTGCTTACAACTGATGACAATCTGATGACAAACTGCTACTAATTTAGTGTCTATTTGTCAGTTGAGGACTCATTTACAAGACATGAAGACATGAGAGGAGAGACCACTGAATAGTAAGTGTTGTTTAGGTTTTACAACAAAAAGTGATTCAAAACTAAAACTAAATTTAAAATAAGATATTATTTTTGATTACCTTTTAATCGCTTCCGAAGTCCTGTCCTATCAGTGATTGGTTGGGACTCTCTATTGGCAGCCAATGAGCGCTCAGGACTTGTGTTCAAAGCATTGATGCAATAGTTTTGAGCGCATTGTCATTGGGTTTGAAATTATTTAAACCATTAATTGATATCACTTTCAAAACAGTTGAGTCTTTTGTGGATTAGTTTTTGGGCCAAAACCTCATTGGGATTAAAGCCAACAGACATTTGGG